>PVHY01004481.1:0-93745 GCA_004024945.1 Uropsilus gracilis
TTTTTTTTTTTTTTTTTTTTTTTTTTTTTTTTTTTTTTTTTTTTTTTTTTTTTTTTTTTTGAAAATAGGTCTCACTGTTTTTGCTTGTGGAACTGGAGGCTCACGTTGCCCGGGGTGCCACAGACTCAAGCAATGCCCAGTTTCAGCTTCCCAGGTAGCTGGGATTGCAGACATGCGCCACCATACACAGCTAGTTTTTTGGAATTACATCTCACTACATGCCCCGGGTGGTACTTGAATCATGATCCCTGTTCTGGCTGTGACTTCCTAGGCTGCTGCTTACAAGCACACACCACCGTGCCTGGCTCATTGCCTTTCTTAATAGAGTCATCTGAGTCTCAAAGTGTTCCATTTTTTCTCCTTTTTTCTTCTTCTAATGTGTCTTTTGTACATTATGACCTTCAAGGTCACTGATTTACTCCTCCACTTGGTCTAGTCTGCTTTTATAGCTTTCTAAAGCTTTTAAAAAAATCTCTTCTATCGATCTTTTTACATCCTGCAAGTGACTTCTAATTTAAACTCCCTCAGTTTCTAATTTCTATTCATTTTATTCATTTACTTTTTTTTCTCATGACATAACTTTCTTTTGCATTTCCTACCAGTTCTTTGAATTTCTTTATAATGGCAATTCTGACTTCTTTGCCTATAAGAAGATATGATCTTCCAAATATTTGTGGGTGGTTTCTAGGGAATTGTTCTTTTCTGTGATGTTATAGTCATCTGAGGTCTCAAGCTGCCATGTGTTATACATATTGTCTATCCATTTTGCTGTTTCAGATCTACTCCCCAGTTCTTCTGCACTTTATAACAGTAGTGAGTTGAGAAGTTCAGGGGAAACCCAGGAAGGCATATTGGGAAAAGATACATACCACATTGATGCCCCAAGCTGGCCACTAGCAACCCAGATGACTTTTGTTTGTAGACTGTGGCAACACATAGTTTCCAACTACACAATCTGAGCACAGTGGCAGAAGTCACATATGGTCTGGGATAGTGGGAATTGAGACCCTCTGAATCCTATTGTTTCAAAGTCCCCTGCTGACAAGGCTAGAGGCAATCTGAATGGAGGATCTGTGTTCTTTCAGAAATATCACCAGCGTCAGATCTAATCTCATGTTGACTTCCTAAGATTGTAGCAAAGGACAACCTAGGAAGACTGTATTCACTGGCTATTTGTAGCTTAGATTCTTTCTTTGCACTCTGTGTGTGGGCCAGGAGGTCAAAAAAGGAGTAGGGATGGGTGAGAACCCAGGTTCTTTGAAGCCAGTGGCCCAGGAGACCTCTACTCAAAGGGCTAGGAATGCAATGCTGTAGCTGAAAGTTCTGTACTCTCCCTATGCAGAGGACCCAGGAAGTAGAAATTGTACTGGTTTCAAAACTGTTCTTCTGCTGACAAAGGTGGGCACAAAAATGTCAATGGGTTGATTGTATTCATTGTGACTGCTCACAGCTTCTTTTTATGCATGCTCTGCATGGAAATAAGGTGATATAGAAGGCAGAGATAGGTGTCTTCTCCTGCTCCCCACAACAAGCACAGAAAATTCAGAGATTGCAAAGGCTATAGATGATTCTCCCCATTGCTGAATCTAGTCACTGGCCACCTGGGTACTTCTCACTGAAGCTGAGAAGTATATACTCTCCTTCCTCTGCCAAGGCCATGGGAGAACAGGAAGATTGGCAGGAATCCCTTCTGGTGAACTGGGATCTTATGCACTTTTTCTGTCTTTCTTAACTACTGATGCTTTCTAACTTTATTCTGAGACACATGTCCTCATATCGCTAGCTCTATTCCAGATTCATTTGCTTTTCCAGATGTTTACCTTTGGTGACATGTAACATTTGCATTAAATTTTAATGAAGATAATTTTTCATTTTGTACCTCATTTTGTAATTATTATTCTTCCATTACAGCAACGTATAATGTTACAAAATATTTGTCTATGTTAATTACAGTTTTGAATGCAATTATACTCATTTTCTTTCATTATTGTTTATTTTTGGACAATATTCATATCTTCTTTGAGGTGTATAACCTATAGTTGTCACACATCTAACACATCCATGATCTTCCCTCCCCTCTTTTGATAACTCTGTTTCTTCCTCTCCTGCTTTATGCTTCAGATCTATGAGTAGCTTGCAAATTCTGCCTTTTTCCTGATGACTTGTTTTTTCTATATTCCACATAGAAGTGAACAATTCAGTATTCATGTTTTTCCTTCACTTAACACAATCCCTTCTAGCTCCATCCTTGTAGTCATGAATGACATGACTTTATCTTTTATAATCACTGAGTAGTATTCCTGTGTGTGTGTGTGTGTATGTGTGTACCACGTTTTCTTGATCCATTCATCTTTTCTGGGGCATTTAGGTTGTTTTCATGTCTTTACTATTGTAAATAGTGCTACAATAAATAGAGGAGTGGGCATTTCCTTTCAAATTAGAGATTTTTGTGTCCTTTGCGTAGATTCCTAGAATGGATTCACTGTATCTTGTGGTAGATCCATTTTAGAATTTTGAAGAACCTTTACATAGTTTTCCATTATGGCTAGAACAGTTAACATTCTCACCAACAGTGTAAGAGCATTTCTATTTCATCACATTCTCACCAGCATTTCTTGCTTCTGGTTTTCTCGATATGGGCTGTCAAACTGGTGTGAGGTGATATTTCATTTTGGTTTTGATCTGCATTTTCTGCTAACAAGTGATGTTAAACAAATTCATGTGCCTGCTGACCACTTGTATGTCTTATTTAAGTGTCATTTAAGCTCTTCTGTTCATTTATTGATTGGTTTGTTTGCTTTGTTTCTGTTGAGTTATGTAAGCTTTAGGCAGATCGTTGATAAAAGTCCCTTGTCAGGCATATGTTGTGCAAATATTTTCTCCCATTCAGTAGGGTGTTTCTTCATTTTGGTTGCTGTCTCTCCTGTTGTACTGAAGATTTTCAGATTGAAGTAGCCGCAGATGTTTATATTCTCTTTTAGTTTGCTTACATTTAGAGATAAGTCCCCAAGGATGCTTCTGTTGTTTATCATGGAGTGTTTTGTCTAAGTTGTATATATTTTGCTTCAATTCTTACATCCAAGTCTTTGGACTTGAGTTGATTTTTGTGTACAATGTGAGATAGTCTAGTTTCATTTTTTGCATATGGCTATACTGTTTTCACAGCATCATTTATTGAAGACACCTTTCTTGTTCCAGTGTATATTCTTTGCTACTATTTTATTAATTAGTTGACCATGTATATGTGGTATGTGACTTTATTTCTGGGCTTTCCATTTGACTCCATTAGTCTGTCTATTTTTGTTCTAATACCAAATTGATATTATTATTGCTTTGTAGTATAGTTTGAAATATGGGAGTGTAGTACCTCCTTTTTTCCACTTTTTAATCAGCTCTTAGGGTTTTTTGGTGATTCTGTATGATTTCCCCCCATTTCTTTGAAGAAAATTCTGTGTATTTTTGTTGGAATTGCATTGAACCTTTAAATTGCTTCAGATAAAATGGCCATTTTGATAAATTGATACTGATGATCCATGAGCAGGGAATATGTTTCCTTTTCCTTTCTTTGTGTCCCTTTCAGTTTAATGGTGTTTTATAATTCTCTTTGTATGAGTTTGTCACCTCCATTTTTAGGTTTACTCCCAGGTATTTATTTTTTTTTGGTACAATTTTCAATCGGATGGTTTTCTTAATTTTTTTCCCCTTCAGACAATAGTTTGCATAAAGGAAAGCTACCAATTTGGGTGTATTGATTTTGCAAGCTGTTACTTTACCGAACTGGTGTACTGTTTTAACTAGTTTTTCTGCAGACTTTTTAGGGATTTCTATATATAATCATACCATCTGCAAATAATGATAGCTTTACTTTTCCTATTTGTACTCCTTTTATGTCTTTCTTTTGTCTAATTTGTTTACTAGGACTTCCACTGTTATACTGAAAAGCAGTGGTGAGAGTGACTATCTTTGTCTTATTCCAGATCTTAATGGAAAACATTTGAGTTTTTGAACAATGAAAAATATGATAGCTGTGTTTTTGTCACATCTGGCTTTTATTATGTTGAGATATGGTCCTTTAATCCTCAAATTTTCAAGGCTTTCATCATAAATGGTAACTGAACTTTATACTTCCTTGGCATCTATTGATATAATCATATGGTTTTTATTTTTTTGTTGTTGATGTGGTAAATTATGCTAATTTTTGAATAGTGAACCATTGTGAAGCACAATTTTGACATTTTATTCTACTTAATCACAATATGTGGTATTCCAACTATAATATGTATTATCTACTATAGTTAAAACTATACTTTTCACTCCCTTTGTAAATTGTAGCTTATTTAAAATAAATTTATTATCTTAATTTAAAATAGGTCATAAAAAGGAGCTTAATACAAAATAACTAAATCAAGAAAATAATTAGACTAAAAACTACTCTTGAAACACTTATTTATAACCCTCAACTGTCAAGAACACTCATCTTTCGACATTTATGATAGATTTTTAGTAGAATAAACAAAATACACTGGTATAAAAGGTAAGGGATAAACTACATCACCTTAGATTATAATTCTGTTGTACTCTTGTTTTTTTCATACTCTATCTACTGGCTTATCCATTATTATTAAATGATTTAAACTGATTAAAACTATGGAAATTCCTACATTTTGGTCAAAAATCTGTTTACTAAGTGTACATCTATAAATGTAATCAAAAACTTATGAAACTTTAAGATTTATACTAGAATATCATGAGATTGCTATATAAAGCCTAGATATTTAAAACACTGTATTTTTGAATATTGTCACAAATATATTAAATATTTCACCAGGTTTATTTATAAAATGATATTCTATTTAATTTTACATAATTGTAAAATAAAGTACTGGACATGTATTGATATTAGCTAGGTAGAATAATATCTTCCATATATTTATAGTCCTTTCCATATTTTCAGTTTTCCTTCATTATCTTTGGTTTTAACTCTGATTAGGTAAGAATCTGTCCTGGTACCTGAATTAAACCTTGATTTTAAAATTATAACTGAAAATAAAAGGTTACCTAGAGAAATCAAGATTTCTTCAGTTCTGTAGTCAAACTGTTTGCTCATTACCTTGGTTAGATTTACTTAAATTATAATATCTATTTTAGGTACACATTGATTTTACCACCTCTAATTTCAAGTTATATGAATGTTGGAACTTTTATGTGATGCATCCACAAATAGTAATTAGTTTGCTGCTTTTCTGCAGAAGTATATGAATAACTGATGTCAAAAGTTTCTACAAATACCTAAATCATTTTTATATGCATAAAATCATGTGTTACCAATTGGCAATTTCAGGGTTTTAAAAGTGCAAGTTAACCACAATAAGGTCTAAACAAAAAAATATCTTTAGTTATAGCCAAGTTATAGATCGATAAAAATAATGCTTGAACAAATGATTCTTCAGTACAGCCATTATTTGGTTCTTTCTAATTATATTTTTCAGAGCATCTCATTATTATTTGCTGAAAACTATAATTATAGCTGTAACTATGTTTACTTTAGTGTTAAAATTTGCATTTGGATGCAATTTAATTTGATTTAGTATTGAGATTATCAATGCATTGGTCCACAGTCTGTAAACTTTGAGCCCATTGACATTTTGGGTTGTATAACTATGGGATGATGAAAGATGGGAGTTAATACTGTTTATTGTAGGAAATTCAGCAGTACACTTGGCCTCTGCACACTAGATTCAAGTAGCATTATTCTGCTCTGTTATGACAACCAGAAAAATCTCCAGAATTTGCTAAATATGCACTGAGGAAGCAGAATTCTCAGTAAGAGGACTGCTGCTTTGATATATCCTTACATGTCCTAATGTGTAAGAGCAATTTTGCCTTTTATAGAGAGGCTCCATACACTTTAGGGACAAGTCAGATAAATTTGAAAGTCTCAAAACTTCAAGTGATAAACATTTCCATAAAATAAAATTGCACTGACATTTAGATAATAAAACTAAATTAAGTTTTAGAAATTAAGAAAATGTTCAAATTAGAACATTTTCTCACAGTTTAGGTTCATGGGTGGTTCATAATATTTAGATAATAAAAACTAAATTAAGTTTTAGAAATTAAGAAAATGTTTAAATTAGAACATTTTCTCACACTTTAGGTTCATGGGTGGAATAATATTAGCATATCCAAGTCCTTTGTTAAGAGAGTTTGTGAATAGTTCTTTTAAATTTATAAAAGTTATGATAATCTTCTTGGAGATAATTAATTTTAAATGCAGAAGTTACTTATTTCTGTAGCTGAAGGAAGAACAATATGCTAAATAAAAGATTAGTCTGAGAAATGGTTTACTATTTTTAATTTCAAGAGGAATAGAATCATTAATTATGCACAGCTACTTTTTTTTTTGAGACTAGGTCTCGCTATTTTTATCTGTGGAACCACAGGCTCACATTGCCTGGGGTACCACAGACTCAAGCAATCCCCAGCCTCAGCTTCCCAGGTAGCCGGGATTACAAGCACACGCCACCACACCCAGCTATATTTTTTGGAACTAGGTCTTGCTACATGCCCCCAGCGGGACTTGAACTGCGATCCTTCGCCCCTGCTGTGGCTTCCTAAGCTGCCTCTTACAGGCATGCATCACCATGCCCAGCATATGCACAGCTGCTTTGATATTTTTTGTTTTATTATGTATTCAGACAGCACATTTATAAACACAAGGAAAACTCAACCTATGCAATGAATCCACTTATATATTTTAACCCAATATACATAACAAATTAATCCCCAATTGTATTATAAAAATTAGGTGAAAATTGATTAATATAGTGATTTTATTAAAGTGTTATAAATTATTGGAGTTGAACTAGTATAGAGAGTTTTATCATTTTCATTGGTGAAATCATTATTTTCTTAACGTGATTTCATGGCCAACAAGAATAATTAGGAATGTTAAAGTAGTAAATTTTTAAGAAACACTGTTATTGTTAATAGAATAAGAAATGGTAAAAATTAATATCTTTTAAGATTAGACAAAATCTAATTGAATATATAGTATATAATAGAGCACAATTTACATTGCTGTTTGTAAGTATTAAAATTTATATTTTAGAAGAAACATTTATCAAAGTAATATTTTATTCATGGGTTTATTTATGTATGATAAATTAATATTCATTTTATAATGTTTTCTTTCAGTGTCATAAGTCATAAAATATTTTAACTGTTCTTTATACATTTTTTCCTATAGAATGCTATTGACTTTTGACACTGTACATCCTATAATGAGCAAAACTGGAACCAATTTGGTTAAGTATATAGTAGCTGAGTCTGAAGAACTGATTGGATTGAACTGAAAGATTTAGTTATTTGATTGATTGATATAGTTGCTGGATCTTGTATCATAAAAATACTGGTTTGGCCTTGTAAGGCATCATGAAAAAATATTACTATTAATCTGAAATTATCATTGTTTCCTAATTTAGATTTATGCCAGACAAAATCTAAATCATTCATAGAATCAGAGCTCTGGGTCATGGTATTTACTGGTATGAAATATTTCTAGTAAATTTGAGTAAACTCAAGTGCTTCAAATGTATAAACATAGTTATAGGACAGTGATGATTTGTTTTCCTATTAGGAGTTGCTTTAAGAGGACACAATTTTATTTTATTGGAAGGTGATGGTAGAACATTTTTACATTTAAAATATTATAAACTAAGTGGTGTAAACATACTATGCTGATAATTCATTTAGGTAACTATTTCTTACTTTAATCTACAAAGTGGAATAGTATTAAACATTGTTTTATCATTTTTTGGTCTCATGTTTTGGTTCTATTCCTTCCTGATGCTTCATATCTATGGTTAACTTTCAAGGATTAGTTTTAAAGTGTTTCTTTGTCAAATACTTTTTAAAATTTCTCTATATTCTACAAACAAATGAAACACTGATATTTATCTTTCTCCTAACTTCACTTAGGATAATTCCTTCCAACTACATCTATGTTGCTGCAAATGGCATGAGTTAATATTTTTTAATCATTGAGTAGCATTCCATTATGTATGCATATGTATATGCATATATTTACATATATGTGTGTATATATGTATATACACATACATATACATACATACCACAACTTCTTAATCCACTCATTTGTTCAGCATGTAGGTTGTTTCCACATCTTGGTTTTGCAAATCATGCTGCTATAAGCATGGGAGTGCAAGTCTCCCTTTGAATTAGATATTTGTGTTCTTCAGGTAGATAGGCAAGAAGTGTTGTTGCTCAGTCACATGGAAGGTCCATTTTTAGTATTTTGAGGTACTGCCACATTTCTTTCCATAGCGGTGAATCAGTCTGCATTCTCATAAACAGGGTTACAAAGTTCCTTTTACTCCATATCCTCTCTAGCATTTGTTGTTTCTGACTTTCTTAATATGGGGCATTCCCACTGGTGTGGGATAGTGTCCCTTTGTGGTTTTAATTTGCATTTCCCTAATAATTTATGATGAATATGTTTTTCCCTATGTTTGTTGGTTATCTGCATATCTTCCTTTGTGAAATGCTTATTTAGCACTTCTGCCCATTTTTTTGGACTGAATTATTTCTTTTCTTTGTGTTGTATGAGCTCTTTATAGATCTTTATTAGTCTTACCCAATATATTTGGTGTGGAAATATTTTCTCTCATTCTGTAAGATGTGTTTCATATTGGTTACTGTATTTTGTCATATAGAAGCTTTTTAGTTTGATGTGGTTTCAACTCTTTGTATTCTAATTTGCTTTCCTTGCTGCTGGAGATGAATCTGCAAAGATATTTCTGAAATTTATGTCATAGACTGTTTCAACTATGTTTTCTTCTACATATTTTATGACTTCAGGTCCTATATCCATGTATTTTATCCATTTTGAGTTCATTTTCATGTATAGTGTGAGATGTTGATCTAGTTTCACTCTTTTGCATGTAATTCATTTTTATTTTATTTTCATTGGGAATACTGCAATCAAATGGTGAAAAAGTGCTCTAAAATAGTGTTTTAAATCTAAATGACAAAACATTGCTATATATTTGAGAAAATACTGCTACTCTCTCCGGTGATTTCAAGCAGATACTAGTAAACCCAGAAAAATATTTAAAGAATGAAAATAAGTTTTATTATGGTACCCATTATAATTGTATTGAGAATATTAAATTTGTTCCTCTACTGTTTTCTTACCAGTTTTATCACTGTAGTTTTGATTCATATGAAATTATGTTCTTACATTTCTGTGATACAAAGATATGTTGGTAAAAAAGAAAAATTAAAAATGCATCAGGTTGGTTTTGGTATCTAAAACAATGGTAAGGCTCAGGAATAAATTTTTAATCTTTTCCCCATCATTTCTTGATCTACAGAGAAAAAGATTTTCTGTAATCAATTTTAGAATCCAACCTCTTTGGAATATCTTTAGTATTTTCTGGCACTACATTCAGTTTTAGGCGACTGTACCAGAATAAAAGTTTTGTAAGTGCTGAACTGTTTACCTTCAAATACACAATGGAGTGATACATTGCACAGGCATATGTTATATATGTTAAACTTTAGTATAGCAATTCAATTAATTACTTTCTGGGACAATAAGTAAGACCTAATTTTAACTGGCAATGAATATTCTTTATTTTCTTCAAAAGAAAAAAATGCTTTCTGAGGGGAATTTACCTGTTAACATCAATTTTTATCTACTTTGATTTTACAAATCCTATAAAGAATTAAAATCTGTGAATTTAACTTCTTGCTTATTTGCTAATTTTTGGTTCTAGTTTTGCAAGTTCAAGCTTATTTTTGAAATTAGGAAGAAATACCTCTCACAAATGAAAGTAAGTCTTTTGCATTAGGTAAGATTATGAGAAAGTTCATAATTTTTCAACTTGAACTGAAATTGGGAATATTGTGTATATTATGTCAAGTCATTGATGATATCAGCATCTAAAATCATCATATAACATGTTGAATCCAATTACTCTATTGTTTTCATTTCAGTTTTTGTGTCATTCTCATTTGCACATATATGTGTTTGAAGTAAAGTTTATATTACCTAAGTCATGCCCTGGCCAATTAATACACACAGTAATTAACCAAATTTCTTGTAAAAACAAAGGATTACGTCTAGGTAGTTTTTTTTTTTTTTTAATGAGACAGTGACAATTTGACTTATTATATATCTATAAAAATATTTGTTTTAAAAATTACCTAAAATTCTTTTCTGTAGAGTATTAATACGTAAAAGGGCAAAGGAAACCTGTTAATTGTAGTTTACGCCATTTCCCAAAAATTAAATACAAGATATTCAAATATCTGCTCTTTCTCCTTTTATCTTTCAAAACAGGGATTATCCTTTTAATTCATGCAATCATCTAGCAAATGCTTATTTAATATGTTCATATATGCTGTATGCTATGTCCTTGAAGATTCTACATTTGAAGGGATCTTCAGGCCATTTAATCATAGATTCACATCCATAAATATATTAAGGTTTATTTACCAGGACATACATATAGACTGATAGCTAGTGCTATCACCAAAGGATGAAAATTATGGGCAATATCCAAGGCTTTCCTTAGATAGACTTTATTCTCTATGAAGAAGGATCAGTGATGTTAAGTGGACGTGGAATTCAGGATATTACTGACTAATTATTCTGAACTCAAACTATTTCTGTATATAGGACATGTCAGTGCTACAGTTTGTGAAATAATGAATTAATGAACCATACATCTTTATTAACCCTTTTCATTTCCCTCATCATTTTCATGCCATGGTCTAAGATATGACAGAGACTTCAGTCCCCCCTCCCCACCTTATGCAGGTATAAATGTCAATTGGACTAACTGCCATGGGGTTGAACTAATGTTACATCCATGTGCATGTGCTAGTTATTCTTTATTCAAAGAGACAAGACTGAGGATTAGCCTAGGAATAATCATTCAACAATGATAGTAAGCTCATGTTGACACCATACTTAGATGGCATCAAGCATAGATATCTGGCCTTTTTTCGTTGTTGTTGAAAATGATTTATGTCTTACATATGACAACTCCTCTTCAAATTCCTTGGGCAATAAAAAATTTAGACATATACACCAGAAAGTCATTTAAGAACTCTAAACACTTGTTGTGTGTATGAAAACATCACTTTACTGAACATTGCTTCTTTAAAGAAAACTATTACGACTTTTTGGAATGGTAGAGTACAATAGAACTTTGTATAATAATGGAAATGCTTTATATCTGTGCTGCTAATGCAGTAATCACTTCCCATAAGAAGCTAAGAAACTGTAAAATGTGATTACTGAAAAAATGTTACATATTGTTGAATTTTAACTAACTAGTAGTTAATTTATATTAATTTTATATTAGAGCAGCCTTAGAAGACAGATTGACAATAGGAACATTACCTGGTATGACTATTTCTTTATAACTTTAAAAATTTCAAAAAATATATATTTTAAGTTAATATCACTTAACATAGAAGTAAATGTCAAAGAACATGCTGTTTTTGGGATTTTTAAAGCCCCATAAATTTACATTCATTTGACTGTGAAAGCAAAGATCAATTTAAAATTCAAACATAAACCAGGCTTTCAGGATTTTGGGGTCTAGGGGCCTCAGGGCTGGAGATCCTGGCCTCCACCCTTTCAGTGTCCCAGGGTAGGCACAGGGTACCCAGGGGTCTTGAGCTGGGAGAGGGGATTAGTAGACTCCATCTTTCAGTTTGGCTGGAGGTGGGAACTGAGGTGCTTTTGAACCATGCTGGCCCTTGGAGAAGAGCTCCAGCATACCTCTGCCACAGCCTAGACTGCTGGCGATGGTGGGAGGGTAGGGTGAGTCCTATATCACTTGGGTCTCAGGGTCTCAGGTCCAGGGTTCTCAGCTTGGGGAAACCAACTTCTGCCTCCTTGTGGCAGGGGGTGGGGGCTGGGTACCTCTGCCAGGGGGCAGGGTGTCCCCTTCTGGTCTACTCCAACCTGAATCATACCTGTGCTAGGAATGAAAACTCTAGTCTCTCAGCTATAGGTATAATTCAGTGGAAAGGAAGTAAAAATGGCACTGACACAAGGAGGTGAAACCAGTAACCAGTGACCAAGATAACCTGTCAGAAATTTCTACCCCCATCTTTTCTGGCACTGGAGAATAAAACCCTGGACCCACAATAATGTACAATGTGAACTAGGCTCCCTTCTTTACCAATCAATGGGAAAAGAAAGCCACAACAATTGGCTGTGGCCCCATGGCAGAACTGCTAACAGGAGAGAGGAGAGGAGCTGAACAACTACCTGGGAAAGTCTGCCCCAGCAGGGACTGCCTCCACTGCCAGCAGATGGGAGTTAGACTCCCAAACCCAGATATCAGATCTGTATGGCACAGAGCTAGCAGCTGGTAGGCGACACCAGAAAGGATCCTAGAGAAGCCCACCAAATCCACCCTACAAGTCCCAGACGTGCTCAGCCCGACTAGCTGCCTCAGCTACTCCTGGAGAGCTGAGAGAGCAACCTCATCTGTTTCTGAGTGCAAGTCCACACCCATGAAAAATGGACATAGTTCCAGAAAGAAAGACCAATGAGCCAAACATGGACCAACAGCTTGCAGTGAGAGGATTTGGAGTGACCAGAGGGGAGGAGGAGGAAAGGGGGGGTTGGGGTGGGGAGTTAGGAGTACAATACAACCATACAAATGTGACCAATATTGTATGATAATTGCAAAATAGAAAACTAATTAAAAAATAAAAAAAATTCAGGTGAAAATATAAAACTACATTATAAATATAAAAAACAAATTATATAAATACATAAAATTAATACTAACCTATTTTTCTCAAATATATTCATAAATTGGGTAATTGGGTTCTTAGAATTCAACTTTGTATAGTTCTTTCACATGTTTTGTTAGGTTTATTCCCAGTATTTATTTATTTATTTTGATGTGATAGTAAATGTGGTGTTTTATTTTAATTTCTTCTTCTACCTGACTTTTTCCATATAAGAAAGCTACTGACTTCTGTGTGTTGATTTTGTAGCTGTCTACCTTACTGAATTGGTTTATTATTTCAAGAAGTTTTTCTGTGGATTCTTTCGGGTTCTCTAAGTAGAGAATCACATCGTCTACATGTAGTGATAACTTCGAGTCTTCTTTCCCTGTTTGTATCTCTTTTATATCTTTCTCTTGCCTTTTTGTCCTAGCTAGAATTTCCAGTACAACATTAAAGAGTAGTGGGGAGAGTGGGCATCCTTGCCTGGTTCCAGATCTCAACTGGAATGATTTTAGTTTTTCCCCATTTAGGATGATGTTTCCCGTAGGTTTGTCATATATAGCTTTTATTATGTTGAGGTAAGTTCCTTTAATCCTCAATTATTCAAGGGCTTTTATCATGAATGGATGCTGGACTTTGTTGAATGCTTTCTCTGCATCTATTGATATGATCATATAGTTTTTGGATTTCTCCTTGTTGATGTGGTAGATTATGTTAATTGATTTCCAGATGTTGAATCATCCCTGTGGCCCTGGGATAAATCCCACTTGGTCATGGTAAATAATGCTTTTTATGCATTGTTGGATATGATTTGCCAAAATTTTGTTTAGTTTTTGCTTCTGTGTTCATTAGGGAAGTTGGTCTGTAGTTTTCTTTCTTAGTGCTGTCTTTATTTGGTTTTGGTATGAGTGTAATGTTTGCTTCATAGAATGTGTTTGGCAGTTTTCCTTTTTTCTCATTTTTGGGAAAAGTTTTAGGGTGTTATTTCATCTTCAAATGTCTGGTAGAATTTGTTTGTAAAGCTATCTGGTTCAACAACAACAAAACAACAACAACAACCAAACAGTCAACAACAAGTGCAGGCGTGGATGTTGAGAGAAAGGAACACTCTTCCACTACGGGTGGGAATTTAAACTGGGCCAGCCACTATGGAAAGCTGTGTAGATTACTCTTAAACTAATGAAAATGTAATTACAACTTTACCCAGCAATCACTCTTCTAGGAATCTACCCAAAGGAGACCACATGCTTATACAAAGAGATACCTGTACTTGGATATTTATTGCAGCACTATTTATAATTGGAAGGATATAGAAACAACCCAAATGTCCCAAAACAGACAAATGGATGAAAATGTGGTATCTATACACAATGGAATATTACTTTTCAATTAAAAATGACAAATGTGATGCATTTAGATAACATGAATAGACCTAGAAGGAATCATGTTAGCACAAACAAGTCAGAAAGAAAAAAGACAGAAATCAAATGGTTTCACTAATATATGGGATATGGGAAAAACAGACAAAGGGTTAGGGGGAAAAGTCAAAACAAGCTAACAACTAAAGTACTCAATTGGGGGTGTGGGGATGGGTGAGAGCAGTCAGGGAGGGTAGGTGATGGGAAAACCTCAGGAATACAAAATATGGAATATATATAATTATGAACAAAATCCAAGTACTTGAGGATATTTTCTTATTATTTTTGTACTACAATATATACACTAGTTTCTCTTTATATATAACATTTCCCCTATATTCTCTTATATTCCTCAATTATAATATATATTTTCCTCATTTCCCTTATATTCCCCTATATTTTTATACTACAGCATATATGCTAGTTTCCACTTATATAACATATTTCTCCTTATATTCTCTGAATATCAATCTGTTAGTATCAATCGCACCATTTGATACTTAAATTGTCATTGATTTCCTCTCAGCTAGAATTACATTTCAGTTGCATTAGTAAAATATGTTTGCTCACCAGGATAGTGACCTTTATAATGTATAATTTGCAGACTATTTTTCCTATCCATAAGTGAAACAGTCCAGATATGACCTTCCTAAAATATCTTTTGAAATATAGTTACTAAAATAAAATTATCAATAATTTATTTAGTTCAAAGTATAACTGCAAATACTATATAATAGATATTAGCAGAATTATTTTTCTAAATACTTGAAGAACATATTTAAATTTTCTTGTGGGTGAATATTAGCATGAAAAATATGCCTCTTGCTATATAAACTATAATCAATCAAAAAGCAGGTTATTTGTCCTGAATAACATGCCAATTTAATACTCATTTTAGGTGCCTGAATTAAAAACATAATAATCATGCACAATGGTTATGGAATATGAAGAACCTTTAAAAATCACATTTGGGTAAACTGACTTTAACACATCTGAAATACAACATTAAATTTCATAATAAATATTTACTTCTTCCAATTGGACATATTAAAGTTTAGGATTTGTGTAAAAGTATAAGTAAATCTCAGAAAAAAAGAAAAAAAAACTGCAGAAATGCCAGTTTATGAAAAGTAAAGTAGAAGTAGTTGAATATCATAAAAGATTATATATAGGCAACCTATAATTAGCTAAGTTAAAAGAAAGATAACATTAACATATAATCTCACCATATGTTCTAGTGATCCCTGAAAATCTAATTTTATTTAATAGTTTCATTTAGGTTCCTGTTTTAGACTCTGACATGGCAAAATTATAGACAATAACATCATATACCATTCTCATAACAAAATATATAAATGAAAGTTCAATACGTGATCACAACCTCATGCCAACAACTTTTATGTTATAAAATGTGTTGAGGATTTTGAAATTAATATGTATATAAAATATGTGTATACATGTGTATGTATATAAAGGTTCAAAAATCACCCATATTAGAAATTTTGAGGTATTTTTGATCTTCACAACTTATACTACCTTTCTATCTTATTCATTCCATCTTATTCATTGTCAGTGTTCCAAATAATCATGTCTGAGAGCAAATCAACACTATTCCTCACTCAAATAGCAAGATCACTGTATATCTGTGTAGGATTTATCTTATTGAAGATAGAGATGGGAATTATACTTTTTAGTACTTTTCCTGAGTGCATGTTTTTTTTTTTTTTTTTTTCAGTACAAATAGCTACGATTAATTGTATTGGTAGTTATTACTCATTTTATTTTAACATTATTTTTTCCTCATCATTATCCCACATTTCCCCTTGTCCTTTTATACTTCCATTCCATCTTAACTTCAAATGCCTCAGGGTGTTTACTGATTTGTACTGTGTTTTGAAAATGTTTGTTATCTAATTGTATGTTATGTGAATGTAGAGCATTTATCTGACTTTGCTACATGCAATTCTCTCAACTACCCTCCATTTTGTTGAAAATGGCTTTTTCCTCATTTCTTATGGTTATAAAATACCCCATAAATAACAGTTTTTGATTCAGTCATCTATTGATAGATTTAGGCTATCTCCATATCATAGCTAATGTAAATGAAGCTGTTATTAGAATTGTGGCACACATGAATTTTTTGTTGATGGTTTCTTATGTGATGGATGCCAAATAATCAAATTATTGGTTCATACTGTATTTCCATTTTTAGTATTTTAAGTAAAATCCAGATTGCTTTCCAAAAGTTATACCATTTTATATTCTCACCAACAGTGTAATAGTATTCTTTTTTCTCTATAGTCTCTTCAATACTTACTGTCAAAGTTATTTTTAATGTGTGCCAAGCTCACATGAGAGATGGTATCTCATGGTGGTTTTAGTCTGCATCTCTCTTAAAAGTACTATGAAAATTTTTTCATATGTCCTTTGGCACTCTGGATATCTTCTTGGGAAATTGTCTGCTCATATCTTCTGTCCATACATATATATATATATATATATATATATATATATATATATATATATATATATATATATATATATATATATATATATATATATATATATATATATATATATATATATATATATATATATATATAATTTAAATTTTTACTCTGGAGCGATGATTTTGTTCTCCCAATGCGTACAGGTTCCGCTCACCATCCATTAGTCACCAAAACACCCATACCAAAGCCTATTCAGCCTCACTCCTCCATCCTTTCCTCCTTTTTCCTTGTTCCCTGTAGTAACCATTATTTTTTTCACTAAGTTCAAGACTTATTCTTGTTATATATTGTCTGTGTCTGCATGTTGATTACTAATATTTCACAGATGAGTGAAAGCATCTTATATCTAGCTTTCACTTTCTGACCTGTTTCACCAAACATAATAACTTCAAACTTCATCCATAATGTCCCCCAAACTACTATTTTATCTTTTTCATACCTGTGTAATATTAGAGAACATACCCCAGAATTTCTGTATCTATGTATCTATTGAAGGATACTTAGACTGCATCTTTGCCTTGGAAATTGTGGACAATGCTACTGTGAACATAGGTGCATGCAAATTTTTTGTGTTAGTGTTCATATTGTTAAGACAAATGCTTGGACCTGAAGGAATCTCCAAATTTCTTAAGAAATCTCCACTTTTCATTTTCTAACTTCTGTTCTCACCTACAATGGATGAGATTTCACATTCTCACCAGAGGGGTTGTTGATTCCATTTTTTTGACATGACATTCTCACAACAGTGAAGTGGTATCTCATTGTGGTTTTGTTTTTCCTTTTCCTTATAATAAATAATGTTGACCAATTTTCCATATATATGTCAGCCTGTATGTCTTCTTTAGAAAAGTTTTGATTTGGTTTTTTGCACACTTTTTGATTAGGTTGTCAATTGAATTTCATGTAAGCAGTATATATATGCATAAATATTTATAATTTTATGTTTTAATTGATTGCATATGTACATATATTATGTTGTTTTCTACCCCAAGGTTCTCCCATCATCTTGTCAGCTGTGAACCATCATCTTAGTCTCTTGTGCCCATCCCTCTCCTTATTTTACCCCCTACCCCTTTACTTGCTCTATGCTTTAGTTCTGCTGACAGTTTTATATTTTGATTGTCCTTTTGTTTATTTGTTTTTCCTAAATCCTGCATATAACTGAGATCATCCAGTGTTTATCTTTACCTTCTGGCTTATTTCAGCTAGCATAATTCCTTCTAGATCTATCCGTGTTATCACAAATGCATCAAATTTGTCTTTTTGATTGATGAGTAATATTCCATTTGTAACTATACTATACATTTCTGATCCATTCATCTGTTTTGGGCATTTGGGTTATTTTCATATCCTGGCTATTGTAAATAGTACTGCAGTAAACATCCAAGTACAGGTGTCCTTGTGATTTAGTGTTTTTGTATACTTTGGGTAGATTCCTAGAAGTGGGATTGCTGGATCAAATGGTAGTTCCATTTTCAGTAGTTTGAGGATTCTCCACACAGCTTTCCATAGTGACTGTACTAGTCTGCATTGCCACCAGCAGTGTAAAAGTGTTCCTTTTCCTCCACATCCTTCCCAGGACTTTTTGCCCCCCCCCCTTTTTTTTTTTTTTTTGGATACAGGCCATTCTTACTGCTGTGAGGTGGTATCTCATTGTGGTTTTGATTTGCATTTCCCTGATTATAAGTGATTTTGAGCATTTTTATATACCTAGGTCATTTGTATTTCCTCTTTGAAGAGTGTCTATTAAGCTCTTCTCCCCATTTTTGACTGGGCTTTTTGCTTTGCTTTTGTGTGAGTTCTTTGTGGAGCTTTGACATCAGACCCCTGTTAATTGAGTGAAGTGCAAAATATTTTTGTCCATTTGGTTGGGTCTGTTTGATATGGGATTGTCTGTTTCACGGTGCAGAAGCTTTTTAGCTTCATATAGTCCCAATCTCAAATAGCCAAAGCTCTCCTGACCAAAGAAGAGAGAATGGAGGAACTGTACTCTCAGACTTAAAACTATACTACACAGTCATAATAATTAAGACAGTATGGTACTGGAATAAAAACAGACACACAGACCAATTGAACAGAATTGAAAGTCCAGAAATAAGCACACACATACACACATATATACATATATGTATATATATATGTGTGTATATACATGTAGAATCAACAAATCTATGACAAAGAGGCAAAAAACCATACAATGGAACAAGGAAGTCTCTTCAATAAATGGTGGTGGGCAAACTGGACTGCTCCATGAAATAAAGAATGAATCTAGACTTCACCCTCACACCATACACAAAAACCAACTCAAAATGGATAAAAGACTTGAATATGAGACATGAAACCATACATTACATAGAAGAAAATATAAGCAAAACACTGCACGACCTATACTGCAGAAATATCTTCTAGGACACATCTATACAAGCAAAGAAAATGAAGAAAACAAACTGCCAGATTATGTGAGCATTATATATTTTGGAGATCAGTCCTTTTTTAGATGTGATGTGCAAATACTTTTTCCAGTTCTTTAGATTGTCATTTTGTTTTTGTGATGGTTTATTTAGCGATACAAAAGATTTTTTTGTTAAACGAAACCCCACTTATTTATGTATGTTTTTTTTTTCCTTTGCATGGGAGCTGATTCCCCAAATACATATGTCAGCGATATCTCAATAGTGTCACCTATGTTTTCTTTCAAAACCATTTTATTATAAGTATTATAACTATCTAGATCTTAAATCCATTAGAATTATTTGTTATATGAAAAGTTAAGCATGGATTTTTAATTTTTATTTTTGCTCGTGGCTATCCTTGTTTCCTAACACTATTTATTAGTGTTAGGAACCATTTTGTCCATAACTTAACAATAGCTCCTTTACAAAGATTAACTGTCCATATTTCAATAGGTTTATAGCTAGGATTTCTAGTCTATTTCATTAGTCTGTCTCTGTTTTTGTTACAGTCCCATAGTTTTTTATTTACTACTACTGTAAAATGTGATTTGATGTCAGGAGCCATGATACTTCCATTTTTCTTATTTTCTCTCAGGATAGCTTTAGCTATTTGGGCCTTTTCATGGTTTCATATAAATTATATAACTGTTTATTCTATTTCTTTGAAAAAGGTGGTATTTTGATAGGTATTATATTGACTTTACAAATCACTTTGGGTAATTCAGCCATTTTAATAAAGTTATTATTCTAATCCATGAGCATGGAATATCTTCCCATTTTTTAAATGTGTCATCTTTGCTTCATGTAAAAGAGTTTTATAGTTTTCAATGTTTTACTCTTTTACCTCCTTTCTTAAGTTTACTTATTTCATTCATTATGGTGTGATTGTAGATGAAATTGTTTTCCTTATTTTTTTTATCTCAACATTGTCTGTATATAGATATGCAACTGATTTTTGTGTATTGACTTTGTATAACTTCAGTTTACTATATTTACCTATTGTTTCTATTAGTTTTCTTTCTTTTTTTTTTTTGGTAGAGTTTTTGTGTTATCTGTGTATGTTTTCCTAAGTATATTAACATGTCATCTGCAGGTAGTGAGTTTCATTTATTCTTTTCCATTCTCGATTCCTTTTATGTCTTTTTCTTCCCGAACTGTTTTTGCTAGGACTTCCAATACTATGTTGAACAATAGTGATGACAACGTACCTCCTCGTCTTGTTTTTGGTATTATTGTATGGAATTCCTTCATTGTTTCAATCTTGACTATGGTACTTGCAGTGAATTTCTCATTTATGGCTCTTATAATGCTTATATAATATCCATTTATTCCCACTTTATTGAGCATTTTCCCCATAAATGTATGCTAAATCTTGTTAAGCAATTTTGGAATCTATTGAAATGATCATGTAATTTTTATCTTTTGTCAATATTATGAAGGACATTGATTGATTTTCACATGTTGAACCAGCTTTGCACGCTTGGATGAAGGCTACTTGATTGTGGTGAGTGATTCTCTTAATATGTTGTTGTATTCAATTTGCTACAATTCTGCTGACAATTTTTGCATCTATGTTCACCAGTAGTATTGGCCTAGAATTTTCCTTTTTTTTTTTTTTTTTTTTGACTGTCTTTATTTGGTTTTGGGATCAGGGTGATATTGGACTCGTAGAAATTATTTGGGAATTTTCCTCTTTTTTTTTTTTTTAAGTAAGAGCTGTGTAGGTTGGGCACTAGGTCCTCTTTTGAATGTTTGGTAAAATTCACTAGAGAGACCATCTATTGTGGATTTTTGTTCTTAAGAAGACTTACTGTTTCAGTATGTATCCTTGTGATTAGACACTTTTAGCAGTTTCATCCTGATTCAGTCTTGGGAGGTTGTGGGGAGGTTGTAGGAGGTCCATTTCTTCTCTGTTATACCATTTGTTTGCATAGGGAAGTTTGTAAAGAAGCTTTTTTGAGCCTTTGTATTTTTGCAGTATCTACTGTAATTTTGCCTCCTTTACATCAGATTCCATTTATTTGGATTTTGCCTCTTATTTGTAAGCATAGATAAGGGCTTGTGATTTTTTTTTTCAATGAACTAGCTCTTGGTTTCACTAATATTTTGGACATCTTTTATTTTCTATTTTATTTATTTCTGCTCAGAATTTTATTTCTTTCTACTGATTTTTCAATTTTTTTTCATATTATAGTTCCCTCAGCTGCAGAGTTATAATTACTTAATTTGAGATTTCCTTCATCCCTCCCTCCCTCTCTCCTTCTCTCCCTTTATCCCTCTCTTCCTCTCTCCCTCTTCCTCCTCCACTCCCCCACTATTGCTTTCAACTGCCAATATAGACTGCTTTTATATTATCCTGTAGGGTCTAGTAGACGGACTCTCCACTATTATTATTCTCCAGATACTTTTTAATCATTTCTTTAGTTTCATCTTTGACCAAAGAATTGTTCATAGCCATTTTGTCTAGTCTCTAAATGTCTTGGTTAGTTTGGGATTCTTTTTTGTGTCTAATTTCTAGCTTTATACTATTGTGATCTGTGAAAATGCATGTTTTAATTTCTATTTTTGTATATTTTCTGAGACAAATTTTATGTCCCAGTATACTATATATCCTTGAGAATGTCCCATGTGCATTTTGAGAAAAAATGTAGATATTTCATTAGGCATGGAAGACTATAAATGTCCACTAAACCCAAATGCTTCAACAGTTTAAGGTCTTATTTCTTTGTCACTTTTGTGCCAGAGTAATCTACCACTTTGTGGGTGTGGTCTGTATATTCCTGTCAATATGTTGTTTTAAGTATGTTAATTCTCTTTTCTTATACCACTTTATAGTTGCCACTGTTTTCAATGCATAGATATCGATAAAATTTGTAGCTTACTGCAGAATTGTGTCCTTGATCATTATGTAGTGTTCACCTTTGCATTCAGTTAACTTTTTTATCTAAAAATCTAGTTTTTCAGATGTGAGAATAGCAGTTCATCCTTTTGCCTATGAATTATTGGCATATATGACCTTGTTTCAAGTTTTCCATTTTTTTTTTGTGGGTAGGGGATGGTGGCTTAAGTGGATTTGCTATACACAAAGTATAAATGGATCTGTTGTACACAAAGTATAGATGACTAAAATAATTTAACAAACTGTCACTTTGCACCTTTTAATTGTTGATTTTAGAGTGTTCACATTTAGGTCTATAATTGATATATGCTTTATCATCAGACTTTTCCCCTTGCATTTTAATTGTTTCATTTTTAACATGTGTTTCTCTTGGCTTTTTTCTGGGTGATTTTCCTTTATGATTTTATTAATTTCTAGTTTCTCCCTCTGGGAGCCTCTGTCCTGATTTTTGCTAGTTGGGCTGCTTTACAATCCATTCAACCACTCTGTATCTTTTGAGTTATGTTTAAGGTATTTACTAGGTTAGTGCATCCCCATCACTGCATTTCAACAGTGCACCCTCCACCTTGGTTTCCAACTCATACACCCCTTACTAAGAACAGAATCAGGTCTGAGGAATACCTGGTGTTATAGTGTGCCCAAGTAAACAGATATGGCAGCTTGGTGCAGCAACCCCATTCTTTCTTGTTAGTTATATTGCTTCTTTGTCATTATAAAAAGTTTACCTTACGTTTTACCCAAATATTTCAGACAGACTGTTACTTCTACTATGTGTTGTAGTTCTTTTTTCTTCTGTTTTTTGCCTTTGTTTTGATGCTACTTAATTTTGAGATTCTTGAGGGGGTGAGCCCAGGGTCTTCACCATGCTGTCATCTTGTCTGACTCCTAGAAGGGGAATCTTTTTAAAATTATTTTATTTTGATAAATTCACTCAAGATTAAAATATTCAACTGCTATAAACAGTTGTTAAGAGTTGCAAACCCTTTGTGTACTAATAAGTAGCAGCACTCGAAACACACCACTGAGATTACAAAATATTTTAGAGTTTATTTTATTAATTCAACCACTCATTGGGTTGAATTAGGGGAACCCCGAAGCAGAGGAGATTGTATTTTAAAACATTTCTGTAAGCTGACTTCATGGTCATGAGGAGAAAATCGATGCAGTTCTGATTTCATTTTGGTGTATGAGTTTTAATTCATTGTACTTTCTCACAGAAATAAAAAAGAGAGAGAGGTTAAATGATACTATGTCATTTTCTTCGAAAATAATGTTATTTTTAATTTCTATTTACAGAAAATATAATTTTGTGTATTTTATATAAATTTGTTCTCACCAAACTTTCTATAAATTTTTCTGTCATGGGTTTTATTTTTATCTACTGATTTGATATATGTGCTATTATCTTGGATAGTTAATACTTGATTGTTTTTGTGATTAAAATTCATCTTAGATCACTTATATCTTCATTAAAACATTTTTATAATTTGGGCTAAACATGAGTGTTTCACTTACAATTTCATACATCAAGTAAGACTTAATAACGATTCCTTTTAGTTTCTGCAAACATCTTCCTCTAGAAAACTTTATTTTAAGTGTATATTTTAACCAATCGGCAAGTGAAAATATGTTTTGTGTGTATACATGTATATGTGTGTGTGCAGAAGGGGTATGTGTTTACCAGTAAAGAATTTTCAGATCTGAGGAACAAGGACATTTTACTTTAAAAAATGGGGAGGGGGCAGTTTAAGTATAAATTGTTTGTTATATTTCCCCCATAAAACCACTGGTGCCAATACCCCATTACCTCCATTCCTCATTCCACCCACCCTTTCTATTATTCCCTCTGGTAACCGTTATTTTGTTATTTTCTGAGTTAAAATTTTTATTTCTATTGTTTGTATGTAATTATTGTTTGGATATTTGTATTTCACAGATAAGTGAGACCACCTTAAATCGTTCATTTTTTGATTGATTTCAGTCAACATAATCACCTCAAGATCCATCCATTTTGTGCCAAGAGATGCCGTTTAATTTTTCTTCACAGCCATGCGATAGTCCATTGAATATATGCTCTGCAGTTTATTCACTCATCTGTTGAAGAGCACTAGCACTGGCTCTATAATTTGGCAATTGTAAACAGTGTTCAGTATACATAGGCCTAGATAGATCTTTTCATACTAGATTTCTTATGTTATTTGGAAAATTGCCTAATAGTGGTATTACTGGGTCAAATAAAATTTCCATTTTTATTTTCCTGAGACATCGCCAGTCTTTTTTCCACAGGGGCTCTACTAGCTTGCATTCCCATCAACAATGGAAAGTTCCCTTTTCAACACAATCTCAGTAACATTTGTTAGTTTTATTCTTTTCTTACATGTCCCATTTTCACAAAGGCTAGGTGGTATTGTATATTAGTGTGGTTTTAGTTTATATTTTCCTTATCATAAATGATATTGAGCTTTTTTCCTATGTTTATAAGCCATCTGACTGTATCCTTTAGAGAAGTATTTATATAGGTCCTTTGTCTCATTTTTAATAGTTTGCACATGTGAGTTACATTTTTACCATAAAATGTCAGGACCTAAAAACCACCAGAACATCTAGCTAAACTTTCTAATTAAAAAAATTCCTAGACATGTTAAACAACTCAGTGCACTCATAATACTAATTATAATCAGAGTTGGGGCGTAGAACTCAAGTTTTCTGACACCTGTTTCTAAGCTGCTCTTATTTATTCAGTCATACCATATCATATGACTTCAATCTATTGAAAATTTCTCTCATTACATAATGACATAAGTTAAATATGTTTTGTTCTATTTTCCAGGGTCAAAGTATTTTTGGGATTGATGTCATTGAAACACCAGAAGGTGACAAGATGCCACAACTGATTGTTCAAAAGGAGTTAGATAGGGAAGAGAAGGATACATATATTATGAAGGTAAAGGTTGAAGATGGTGGTTTTCCTCAAAGATCCAGTACTGCTATTTTGCAAGTCAGTGTTGCTGATACAAATGACAACCACCCAGTCTTCAAGGAGAATGAAATTGAAATCAGTATACCAGAAAATGCTCCTGTAGGTACTTCAGTGACACAGCTCCATGCCACAGATGCAGACATAGGTGAAAATGCCAAGATTCACTTCTATTTCAGTAATCTGGTCTCCAACACTGCCAAGAGATTATTTCATCTCAATAGCACCACTGGACTAATCACAATCAAAGAATCTCTGGATAGGGAGGAGTCCCCAAATCACAAGTTACTGGTTTTGGCAAGTGATGGTGGATTGATGCCAGCAAGAGCAATTGTACTAGTAAATGTTACAGATATCAATGATAATGTTCCATCAATCGATATAAGATATATCATCAATCCAATCAATGGCACTGTGGTTCTTTCAGAAAATGCTCCACTCAATACCAAAATTGCTCTTATAACTGTGACAGATAAGGATGTTGACCATAATAGTAGAGTTACATGTTTTACAGATCATGAAGTCCCTTTCAGATTAAGACCAGTATTCAGTAATCAGTTTCTTCTGGAGACCACTGCATATCTTGACTATGAATCTACAAGGGAATATGCCATTAAGATACTGGCTGCAGATGCTGGCAAACCTCCTTTGAATCAGTCATCAATGCTCCTTGTCAAAGTGAAAGATGAAAATGACAATGCTCCAGTTTTCACTCAGCCCTTCATAAGTCTCTCTGTTCCTGAGAATAACTCTCCTGGCACCCAGTTAACAAAAATAAGTGCAACAGATGCAGACAGTGGGAATAATGCTGAGATCAGCTACCTGCTAGGTGTTGATGCACCATCTGAATTTAGCCTAGATGATCATACAGGCATTTTGACTGCAGTGAAGAAAATGGATAGAGAAAAACAGGAAAAATATTCTTTCACAGTTCTTGCAAAAGATAATGGAATGCCACCCTTAATGACCAATGCCACTGTCTTAGTAACTATTCTTGATCAGAATGACAACAGTCCAATTTTTACTCACAATGAATACAACTTCTATGTCACTGAAAATCTTCCAAGGCATGGCACAGTAGGTCTAATTACAGTAACTGATCCTGATTATGGGGAAAATTCTGCAGTCACTCTCTCCATTTTAGATGTGAATGATGAATTTACCATTGATTCACAGACTGGTGTCATCAGACCAAATATCTCTTTTGATAGAGAAAAACAAGAGTCATATACTTTCTATGTAAAGGCAGAGGATGGTGGCAGGATACCACATTCTTCAACTGCAAAAGTAACTATCAATGTGGTCGATGTCAATGATAACAAACCAGTTTTCATTGTCCCTTCTTCCAACTATTCCTATGAATTGGTTCTACCATCCACTATTCCAGGCACAGTGGTCTTTACTGTAGTTGCGATTGACAATGACACTGGCATAAATGCAGAGCTACGTTACAGTATTATAGGAGGAAACATTAAAGGTCTGTTTGTAATTGACCAAACAACAGGCAACATTACATTGAAGGAGAAATGTGTGGTTGCAGACCTTGGTTTACACAGACTGATAGTCAAAGCTAAGGATTTAGGACAGCCCGATTCTCTCTTCAATGTTGTATTTGTTAATCTATATGTGAATGAATCAGTGACCAATGCTACATTGATTCATGAACTGGTATACAAAAGCATCAAAACACCAGTCACCCAAAATATTGAGACAACTGATGCATTTTCACCAACCAGTGACTATGTCAAGATCATGGTTGCCATTATTGCTGGTACTATAACCGTCATCCTCATTATTTTCATCACTGCGGTGGTACGATGCCGGCAATCACCACACCTTAAGGCTGCTCAGAAAAACAAGCAGAATTCTGAATGGGCTACACCTAACCCGGAAAACAGGCAGATGATAATGATGATGAAGAAGAAGAAAAAGAAGAAGAAGAAGAAAAAGAAGAAGAGAAAGCATATCCCTAAGAACTTGCTGCTTAATTTTGTCACTATTGAAGAAACTAAGACAGATGATATTGACAATGATGGACACAGTGTCACACTAGACCTCCCCATTGAACTAAAAGAGCAAACCATGGGCAAGTACAACTGGGACACTACACCTACTACTTTCAAACATGACAGTCCTGATTTGGCCCAGCACTACAAATCTGCCTCTCCACAGCCTACCTTCCAGATACAGCCAGAAACTCCCCTAAATTCAAAGCACCACATCATCCAGGAACTTCCTCTTGATAACACCTTTGTGGCTTGTGATTCTATCTCTAAGTGTTCCTCCAGCAGTTCTGATCCCTACAGCATTTCTGAGTGCAGCTATCCAGTGATAACTTTCAAGACCCCTGTTTCTGTACACACCAAACTGGTAGGTAATCCAAGTTTCCAACTAAACAGTCTAAGTTTTTGAAATTATTTCCTGTTAAAGTAAACCTTTTTAGAATCTATTAACTTCATCAAAGGATCAAAACAACCAATCATATCTATAGATGGATCAAATAGATATATGAGTTCATTTAGATAATCCAAAAATGGTAATGCCTGATTGTGGGAAAATTGTGTGTATAGTGATGATAATAATAGAGGCAATGTTGTCTGTACATAGTGGTATTACATTTCTTGTTAAAGAATATGCCAGAAAAATCCAAAATAGAAGACTATATCATTGCCTTACCATCGTGCAACAGAATCAGAAAAGTTGGAGCTAGATAAATCACAGTAATTTTTTTTGAATCTGATAAGCAGAACTTAACACTTATCGGTGTTGAGACTCCCACCTTCACATGGGAAAATGTTTATCTGCCAAAATAATTAGTGAGGATATCCTCTCTAACCACCATGCTCCCAAAACACACACTAAGAAAAATATCATTTTTAAATTAGACATCACTATTATTCTGGTACATAAAATTTATATTCACACAATGTAACATAAGTGGTAATCAAAAAATAGCTTGCTACTCACCCTCATCTTTAAGCCAGTAATTAAATATATATGAGATCTCTATTTTAGACCTCCATTTAAGGATTTGCATATTTATACAAGGTATTGGATGCCCTTGGAGAAACAAACTTAAGAGAAAATAACTTGGAAAATGCAGTATGTTTGTTTTCTCTAAAGGTCATAAAGGAAAACACAGGGATATTGAGATCTAACTCATCAGTGCACAATAATTAAAAACCCAATAAATTTGTATAAACAAGAGTTTACATGGCACTTATCTTACATGGAAACAGAATCTAAAAATATCTAGAAATCTATAAATTAAAGGATTTACTTATGGTTTGACTTATCCTTAATTATCTAACCTAATCCTTAATAAAGCCAAGTGCTAGAAATTATGTAAAAAGTTTCTTTTGATGTCATGACACATATTGACTATTATTTTCACCTGTGTTGTTCTTAAAAATACTTTATCTCTATTTAGTTAATAAAGGTATTTTGAAAGACTAGTCAGCCTTAATCAAATGGTAGCAACATGAAAATAAAAATGGTTTATCTCATCAAAGTTAGAAATGCTGAACTTTTTGGATTCTAAATAATACTGGAAGTAAATTAGAATAATTTAGGAATTAGTTTTAAGAATTGAGGTCATTCAAGAATATTCATAGGTAAATTATACAATAACAATAAATTTTAATCACACAGTGAAGATAAAATACTAATTCAATTATGGGTTCACTTTGTTAAAATAGGTTCACAATTATACTACTACAAAGAGTAAAATGGAATTATAGTCTATGTGAAGAATTTGTTAAACTTCTGAGTTTGGAAGAGCAGTGGTTATTTCTAAACTTTACATGAGTTCTGTGTCTGTAGGCAAATCTTAGATGACTAATATTTCCCTGGAGTATATTTGGGTTTATATTTAACCATTCAAAAGACCTTTCCATTTTTATCGTTCTTATTCTGTTTATTGATAAGATTTCTCAATAGAAAAGTATCCTTTATGAATAATATTTCATGTTTCTGCATATCCTCCCAGCACTTTTCTTCCTGAGCTAAATTTGTGACTCAATTTAAAGTACTCTAAGAGTGGGATTTGTTAATTATATTTGCAGATCATCATTTTAATAAATTGGCTTGAGAAGGTATTTATAACAACAAATTCTAGTTTTAACTGTTTTGAAAACATAAAAATATTTTATGAGCCTAGACTACTTAAATATATGAATATACAGTAAACAGGGACATGGATAAAGAAAATACTGAAATATTTTCCAAGTAACCTTTTTTTAAAATATTCTGTGTGTAACTGTAGCTCTTTAAAAAGCCAGTAAAATTAGTAATTTACCATCATGATATTTTATGTGTCTAAAAGACTTTTCCCCAAACATGGGACGATTGACTTCATGAAATAGATAGCATATGGAAAGTAAATGCTAATGAGAGTAATTTATTGACTGTCATTATGGTTTTATTAGCTGAAAGGACTCTTTTAGAATTGATTAGTTCTCAGATGAATTGTTCTATTTTTCACATCTTAAAAATAGGCAAGTTTATATTACTGCCATTTCATCAGCATTGTTTCAGATTAATTATTAAATATCCTCTGGATGAGAATTGGTGATCACAGGCAGTATAATATGATGCTAAAAAAATTAAGTCTTTACATTTTGTGCTACATTTGAAAGGATCTTTACCACATTTATATATTATTCGATTTCTTATAATGCAGCAGTTATCTTCTATTCATTGATATTGCAGAATACTAACAAGATAAGTGAGCACTGAAAAATAATCCATGCATTTAGATATTCATATACAGTAGGTACCTTCTTAAAAAGACACATCATACAAAATGGAAAAAATAATGCCAGTCAATGTAATAAAAATCAGTTGTTCCCTAGCAGTGGGATGAAATTTTACTGTTAGTAGAAGGCAGTTATATTCCAATTGGTTTCAGACAGGATGAGAAATACTTTCTCAAAAGGTGGACTTAAATACATTTCAAAAGGAGGACTTAAGATTGCATTTACATCTATCTCATTAACCATTTTGAATAAACATATGAAGGAAATGGAATGGTTCTAATAAGCTATAAGATATAAGGGTACTATCAGTAATTTATGTTTTGAAAAGGGATCAAATATTTTTTCTCTGTTTTTCTGACTGATGTTCTGGAAAAATATGGAACACTCATTAGATAGAAATGTATGTATGATATTAATAAATTTATACCTGGGGAATATAATTTTCTTCTTTGTTAAAAATTCTGTATATATTCTGGAAGTCATATCAGTATATATTGCAGTATAAAGTAAAACATGAAATTCAAAAAATAATTCTAGAATTTATTTTCATTAGCATCTTTAGAGTGAACAGAAACATTGGTTGGTATGGCTCTAAAAAAACATTTATTTTAGAATAAGTCTTAATATTGTCACATATAATTCGAGTCTTTCTTAGCATAGTTTTCACATTAAATATTGTGAAGATTATACACTTGAAAAATAAAAACAATAAAAATGGAAATAATTTTTCCCCTATTTTTTGAGGCCCTTTTGTGTATCAATCTCTTTATTAGAACTGTATTTAGGGTACTTCATCCGCCCTCTCTTCAACCCTCACCAAGAAAATTTCCAATTAATTTCTATATGAAATAGCCCTGTACTTTCAGAAATAAGGTGAAAACAATCGTGGAAGTTTTGAACTGTTATTAAGATGAATTATGGATGTAGCCATATAGTAGGTATTATACATTAATCAAAATATAAGTGTAGTAACTTTGATTTTGCATACCTATGTTTTAATAATGTGAATTTCAGCCACATTTAATAATGTGATCTCAGACTCTTAGAACACAATCATCTCATTTTGATAACATGTTATTTTTCTTGTCTTAGACTGATTCCAGGACAATCAACTAATGAAATCATCAATGAGATATAAAGCCATCTAAGAACAACATAATCCCATTCCCCATCCAACAAAATTAAAATGATTTGTGATTTTCAAATTTGACTAAGTTCATTTAATTTTATGATCTGGATTTCCTTTATAAAGGCAAACAAGACTAAAATCACTTGAAAATGATGTCCCACTGAAACATATGCTTATTTCAGTTGTATGATTTAGAAGCCATACATTATAGTAAATAAATTTTATTATGCAGTTTCTCCATTTTTTCTTTGCTACATATGTTAACAACTTGATATAATACTGTCTTGGTGTACAAACTAATGATAGATAAATTATAAAATATAGAAATACTTGCCCTGTCTAATTGCTAAAGAGTTTAAACATCATCTCTGGGTATTTGGAAGTGAACCTGGACACACAAATTATCCTGTGAAAAGTATGCAAGGATATACTCCCTTTGACAGCACATATACTAAAAAAAGTATGCAAGACAAAAGATTTTACTTAGTAGACAAAAAAATATAACACCTACTTTAATTCATTTTTGAGGATATTCACTAATGCAGTATTACTGAGAAATAATTATTCTTCACTCTTAAAAGTTGGATGACATAAAATAATTTAATTGTTTTGATGTTAATTATAATCATGTTGTCCCAGTAATTTATTAATTTTTATGATTGCTTTCACCTATAAATGCTATTTTGTCTATTATAATAGAGTGTAAAGTAGTTTATACTCCCTGATACTTTGAAAAAAATGTATTGTTATTTCTTGCATTAGCATAGCTGCAGCCATGTAAGAGTAGAAGTAACATTTAGATAGGACATTTTTTAACAATTTTATTTTAACTATTAAACTTCCTAAGAAAATATAAGGTACTAATGTCAAATATAAATAGATCTATTTTATTTCATGACATTAAATTACTAAATATATTTCATTGCATTGAGTAATTTGCCCTTTAAAACTAACTCAACTTTCACAGTATGTAGATTAATTTCTTGCACAAATGAGTAAATGTCTCAAATTGGGTTTATATTATGTTTTATTGAGGAATGAATGTTCTACCCCAACTTTACAAGATGTGTATATCAACTGCTTATGACTTATTAAGACTCCTAACAATGTTCTTGAAAAAGCATAATTTCTTGGGTCAAAAAATGAATATAAAGGACCATGACAGTCATTACTCTGCTTTCTGAATTTTCACTCAAATGTTTTGCTGTATATAATTCATCTTGCAAAGTGTGGATGGGATTTGGTGTATTATGTATAAGATTAAATTAGTGTATTATTTGAAATTTTCTTCAATGTAAGGATATTTATGTTCTAGTGTTAAAAATTGGTATAATCCTTGGATATTTGCTACAGAAGTAATATTTTTAATAGGCTTCTTTTAAAACTTAGTGTTCCTATTTACTCACTAAAAATTCCTTATACTTCTAATAATGATAATCTGGTTCTTTGAATGTTACCTAATTATAATGACAGTGGAATAACTATTTTTCTGGTAATGAGAAATGCCACAGAAGATATTACATTATATATTTATAAACAACTATGAAAGAAAACACTTTAAATTTGCCTTCTGGAAGTTATTTAGAACAATTTTAAAATTCCTTTCAGAATTTCTCGATAAATTGACTATTTTTATTTACATTGCAAGAGACATCAAAATTGAACCAACTTATACTCCCAAAGTACCCTGTTGATAGAATATGTACAAAGAGTTAGCATTTCTAAAATCTGGTCTCAATTTAATTGTGGGTGAAAAAATGATGGCCAATAAAACAAATTGGTATTTCATTGACTAATAACAAACTATTGTGACTTCATGACTATATGTATATGTAATTATTACATAAATGCATTTTAGATGCTTGCATCATGACCACCCACATTTCTCCTTTACTTCAAACTATGAGATAAAGGGGACTATCTTATTTTTTTTCTACCTTCAGTTGAGTTTACTATTGTGATTAAGAAAAAGTCCTAATCACTCCTTTGTATATGTGAAGATGGAAATATTTCCAAATGCTTATCCAGAATCTCTTTAAAATACACTACTCAATAGTTTTGAGTTTCATCTTTGGGAAGTTTCATCTTTAGGTACACTATTTTATAAGTTATCACTCCATTGCTAAGAATACACTCCATGACAAAAAACCTCCAAATTAATTGTTTCCCTGATCTTTGGGGCTAAAAATATTTTACTGTATAAGCCATTAATGATTAAAATTGGACAGTATTTAAAATTAGAACATGGATGAATTTTGCTATTGCTTTTGATTATTAGCTATATTTGATCTGTCTTTTGGTTATACAATTTGAGAATATGGATGGCATTGAAATGGGTTTTTCACAGAAGCTAGTGCACACAAAGATATGTGTTGTCCTAAGTTGATTTGGGGGCATGGCGTTTTTAATTTAGTTAATTTTATTAGTATTTATGCTTGATTTATAACATCTCACATATCGTCACTTACTCTTATGGTGTTACTGATGGACTTATGAAATATTTCCAATGATATGTTCTGATGATCTCTCTGGTTCTTATTCTAGTCAGTAAATCAAGAAAAAAAGGAGGAAAGCAAATTTTAAGACAAATCATCAGAAAGAAAAGGAAGTTTTAGTGACTTTAGTATAATTACTAAAGAGGTTATATAATTGATAAACTATAATTTACTATACAAAATTTTTCTTTTGATTAGTATTCATTGTGTATAAGTCGAATAAAATTGGTGAAATCTATCCAACAATTAATCTTTCATATATTCTGTCTCTGTCCAACAAACTTCCCACATATCGTGATAATGCTTAGAATATTTTAAGTTGAATTTAGACTTACTCAGCTATTATTATATACTATTTATTCTATCTAATTTTGACAGAACAATTTTTAACAGAAAACAATACTGTCTCATTTTGATATTTGACCCTGTACCTTTCACTGTTTAATTTGATTTTATTAGCTTGTGTCCAGCTGGGTGTTATATGAACCTGTCTCTACAGAGGTAATACAGGACAAGTAAACCTTAAAAAATTTTATATGAACTCATGACACATTTTGTAATTGCTTCCTGTCAGATATCTTGTATATCTGTTTCCTTAACTTGTGCGAAGTTTAGTTTAATATTTTAAGTATTATTTACATTTAGCTTTGTATCATATTCAAAGGTGCTGTGATAATGTAAATTTATGTACATTGATGAAAAATTGATTTTAGATTAATAGCACAAAGTCCAACTACAGACCTACTTCTCTAATGACCACAGATGTAAAAATCCTCAGTAAAATCTTAACCAGCTGAACCCAACATTCAAAGAATTATGCACCATAACTAGCTGAGATTTGACAGGATGGTTCAACATACAAAAATCAACCAATGTTGTTCATTATATCAATAAAAGGGAAAACAACAAGATTGTTTCAGTAGATGTTCAGATAGCATTGGATAAGATGTAATGTCCATTTATAATTGAAATGGACTTGAAAAACTGGGGACAAGAGCAATGTTTCTGAACATAGCAAACACCATAGGTGACAAACCCACAACTAACATCATTCTCAATGTGAATGACAAAAAGCTGAAAAGTGAAAAGATGAAAAACCAAAAACTTCCCTTTTAATACCTGGAACAAGACAAGAATGTCCACTCTCATGCTATCCTAATTCTTATTTTTTTTAAATTTCAAGCTATAACTGTAAGTTTACTTTTTAAAGACTTTACAGCCTTTAAAAGTAGTGCAATTTAAATTTAAAGAATTATCTGACCTTATATGTTATAAATGATGCATGCATAATATTTTTATACATAGTGATAATTGATATATTATACATATTTCTTTTTAGAGATGCATGATTTGACAAATTCATATAATAGCATAGCTTGTTTAAGTGATAGTGTATTTTACAGAGGCATACTATATATTTTTATCTTGAGTCTTAAGCTCCCCACATTAAAAACAAGATTTTATTAAAAAAATTTTCAACTAAAAAGATTACTATCAAAATGTCTGCTAAAAGGTTTATTTGAATGAGAACCAACATGGTTGCACCTAGAGAGACTTATGCTTAGTGAAATAGGCCAGAATCAGAAAAGCAAACTGTGTATGACTTTGCTCATATCTGCTATGTATAGAAAACAATCAGATGATCTAAATAGAACAAAAATAACTTTTGCACTATAAGATCAATTAGTGATTACCAGATGGAAAGGGGGATATGAAATTGGCAAATGAGGAAGAGAGGACAATAACATAGGAAGAATAGATTTTTGGTGCATGCTGAGTCTGTGATGCACACTTGAAAGTTACATGGTATTATAATACAATGTTAACAATTAATATATAAAACAAAGAATTGAATATGCACTTATTTTCATCCTTTCTGTCTTAATGTTTGGCAAAGACATTAGATAATAAAATGTTCTCTTTAGATTCTCATTTAAAGTTTAAGTGATACACTGCTATTATAGTTGGTAGTAGGTAGAAGTAAATGAGTATGAAGCTCTTGTAGAAGATATTTTTTCAGAAATCTATAAAATAAAATAAATGTACTTATATATACCAATTATAACCTTAATCTAAAAATGAATGCAGATTGTCATTTCAATGATATTAAAAATGATTATAAGCCTCACTAAAGAAATTTTCAGTAATTCAAACATGCAGTTCGAATGCAAATTCATTTGCATAACCTTAAAGTAGTTTTTTGTGAATGATTACAGACTCATTGAATTACACTTTAGAATGTTAAATTTCTTTTCCTCTTTAATATCAGTGTACATTCTACTTTTTTTGCACAAAATAAATGCTAAGTTAAATTTACCTTTGGTAATAGTCAACATATGCTCATTTGGCACAGTTTAAAACATACAAAAAAATTAGTGATATTTATTTTTCATTATTATAATTTAATTTTAATACCTCTGAAATGTAAAATCCAGATAATTAATCCAGTGATAGGTACATTGTCAGATTTTCAGTTACATTTATCTCCAGCTCTAGGTTTGTGTTTTTATCAAAAGGCTAAGATAGAAATCTTTAATAATCATATATATACATATATACTAATGTATACATGTTAATAGCTCAATATAGGCTATGGATTTTTATAAACTGTAGGAATATTTATGAGGATCAGTTTGATCTTCAGATTGGGCAATATGTACAATTTATTTCTGCTTTTTTTAGTGAAGCTGCTAATAATGGCAATTGAAGAGAAGCTGTGTAACATTAGAATTTTGAAGATACCATAGATACCATAGAAGATACCATAGAATAAAAGAACATTCACATTTCTGAAGACTTTTTATATATGTAATTGTAATTTAGAAAAACAGATTTTATTAGAATGGATATTATAGAGAATCAACACTATCACTGATCATATATGATGTAATTTCAGTGTGCAAAATGAGTATAATCTGTATTAAGTGAAATTGCTGTAAATAAAGGTGTTGCTACATTTCAGTTTCACATCTGATAATTTTTGAAGTGCTTGTGATCAGCAGGGGTTACTGATTTAATTACCATCAACAAGGATCTAAATTTCAAGCTTATTGATGTTCTAATAATTAATGGTATAGCTCATTCTCTCAGTTGCATTAACCATATCTTTATATGGAGACCTTTATATATTAACATTCCTATTCATATTTGCTAACGTGTTGGTTTTGTGAATTTCATTGTACTCAAAATATTTGAGTATTGATAATATGGTATCATTTAGTGATTGTATTTCATAAAATATGCAGATAATAAAGTTAACTGTGAGTTCAAGTGAGATTATTATGATAGTTTTCAAAACTCTACTATGAGCAAAGCTATGTGGAAAATAACAGAGTTCATCCCAGGAGTTTAACTGAAAGCATATTTTAAAAAACTTTCAATTTCTAAAATTCAGAAAATCCCTCAGAATTCCATGTTTAAAAAACAAAGAGAAAAAGTTTAAAAATAACACATGACAGTGAGAAAAGGCAGCAAAAACAATAACAAATACAAAAAGGTCAATTTTTTTCGCACAATTAGGGCTCCGTGTGTGTGTGTGTGTGTGTGTGTGTGTGTGTGTGTGTGTGTGTGTATGGCTATTACTAGTAAAGTAACTCAAAAAGATGTATTAGGTATTCATTCCATCTTTCTTGAAGTAAGAAATTAGAAGCATGTACCTAATCTTTTCAGGAAACATTTTAATCAAATGGTCTTTATTCAGTTAAATCCAAGTTTCAACCAAATTCTGTTGAATTTCACCTTTAAATAAATGTGTCCCCTTTTCATATAATTTCCTTATGCAAGTCTTCATTTTGAGTTACCTACTCCACTACTAATAGGTTTGTTTCACTGCTACTTGCTTTCATTTAATCAATTTTCTAATTTGTATCTGGACTACTCTTTCTAAAACACATATCTAATGAAGCATATGACAAAGATCTTCTCTTTCCTTACTTCATATAGGAAAAATCTTTAATTACTATATTTTTAGGGAATTAAAATGTTAACACATCTGCTTGCCCATCCTTGTTTACTACCAAGAAACTCTTATTTTGTTACATCCATGAATCCTTTTTCCTTAACAATGCCCTGTTCTTTTGCTCTTTATGGTTACCTATGCCAGCCATTATACATGATATAGGAAATGAATGTCACATGAAGAGTGACTAAATTAGAACAATAAACATTGCCAACTATGTTTGGATATGTGATACTTTTTAAAAGGTGCATTTTTAAAAAATTGAGGTTGCATTAGTTTGCAATACTTCATATGATTTAGAGTTATAGGTTCACTTATACAGATATGTCACACCACTCCCACGAGCAAAATACCCATAATCTTCCATCAAAGTTCATTTTGCTTCCTGTACTCTTTATTTCCCAAATCTCACCACCCTTTTAATAATTACAATTCTACAGTTACATATCTATGATTGTTTTGGTTTACTTTGTCTATTCCTTTGGTTTTTTTTCTCTATTTCACCAATGAGTGGAACCATCAAATTTTTCAATTTTTTTTCTTTCTAAAATTTCACTTAGACTTATACCTTCTAAGTACATCCATGTATTTGCACATGACAAGGGCTCATCTTTTTTATAGTTGAAAGGGTCTCCATTTTTTGTTGATAACCACATCTTTTTAATTCATTACTTTGTCATTGGGTGCTGTAAACAGTGCTACAATGAATATAGGAGTATATATATCATTTCAAATTAGTGTTTTTGTAGTCTTTGGTTAGATGCTTAGGAATAGAATTGCTGCATCATATGGTTCATATACTTTTTTTTTTTTTACATTTCAGAGAGCCTCTGTAATGTTTTCCATCACAGGTTAGGCCAGTCTATAATTCCTGCAATAGTGTATGAGGATGACTTTTTCTCCATACCCTCTTCAAAACTGGCTGGTTTTATCTTTAGGATATGAGCCATTCTCAGTTAAGGGATTTTATTAATTTCTTTCTTTTTTTTTTTTTTTTTTGATGAGTTTTATGAACTCTGTGGATCTTGCATATAACACTTTGTGAAATGTATGATGTCAAAATATTTTCTTCACACAATATGGTGTCTTGTTTTAATGGTAATTTTTCTCTTCAGCTTTTTTATTTTGATATGATCCCATTTGTTTGCTTTTGCTTTTCTCTCCCTTACCATTGGTGTAGAGTCCCCAAATACATATCTAAAGCCAATGTCATGGATGTTTAGGCTGTTTTCTTCAATATGTTTTATGATTTTACATCTTACATCCAAATCTTTAATACACTTAGAGTCAACTTTTATATATGGCATGAAATAGTGATGTAGTTTTATTCTTTTACATGTATATGTGCAGTTTCCGCATATATTTGATAGACTTTATTGTATACTCTTGGCTCCTTTATTGTAGATTAACTGTCAGTATACAGTATAAGGGTGAGTTTATTTTGGGCTCTCAATTCTATTCAGCTGATTTGTGTGACTGTTTTTACTCCCCAACACCATACTCTCTTAATTATTGCAGTTTTGTTGTATAATTTGAAATCTTGGAGTGTGATACTTCCAGTCTTCTTATTTGGTCTGAATTGCTTTGACTGTTCGTAGTATTTGTGGTTCCATATCATAAATTACATTCACTAATTTTTGTTCTATTTCTCTGAAAAATATCATTAAAATTTTCATATGCATTGCAATATATTAGTATATACTTTGGGTAAGATGGGTTATTGAACCATGTGAGTTCTTGGACAGAAAAAATTTTCTTTATCCTCGTGACTTCTGTTTGTTTTAAAATTGTCTCATAGTATTTGTTGTATAGGTTTTAAGTTCCTTGGTTAGATTTATTTTATTTAACCAATGTCATTTATTTTGGTTTGATTGCTGGTGGGATTATTGATTTCCAGTTCTTCTAATTCATTTTTTTTTGCGTGTAGCAACTGAATAAATTTTTACACATTGATTGTGTAATCTTTCACTAATCTATAGTGATTATTGTTTCTAATAGCATTTTTCATTTTTAGGGTATTCTATTTATATTATAGTGGCATCTACAAGTAGTGATAGTTATACTTCTTTCCTTATTTGGGTTACTTTCATATTTTTTCCTTGACTAACTACTTCCAAGTTGGATCATAAATGGATGTTGAATCATTTTTTTGAAAAATTTAATAATTTTATTGTATTACATCCTTGTTAATATTTTGACTGTATAAGTTTTGTGTCCTGTGTGGAGGTACTGTAGGTCTTTCACCACCATAGCATGGATGTTGAATCTTATTAATAACTTTCTATCTATTGAAACAGATAATTTTTATCCTATTATTTTTGATGTGGTAAATTACTTTTTTAAATTTTTTGTATTTTTTACTATCTTTGCGTGCCTGGAATACATTCCTCTTGGTGATGATATATGATTCTTTAATGCATTGTTGAATTTGGCTTACTAAATTTTTTTTGAAGATTTTTTTCCTCTGTGGTCATTATGGTAATAAAAGTACTCATCATTCCTTATCATAAGGGAAATGTGAATTAAAACTGCAATAAGAACCCATCTCACACTGGTTCGAATGTTCCATACCAAAAAAAACAAAAAACAAAAAATAAGAGTGGTGAGAATGTTAGAGAAAAAGTTACTCTTACATACTATTGGTGGGACAGTAGACTACTCCAATACCTATGTTAAACAGTTTAGAAGTCTCTTAAAAATTAAAAATATATCTACTATATGATCCAGCAATTTCACTTAGGTATATACTGAAGAATACAGAATCACTAATTGGAATGGAAAGATGCATGCCTGTGTTCATTGCAACACTGTTTATAGTATAAAGTTATGAATACAACCTATGTACCCAGTGACAGAACAATGGGCTAAGATACAGCAAATATGAAAAATCAAATACTATTTAGTTATAAAAATACTATGAAATCTTGCCTTTCTGATAACAGAAGAACAATGCAAAAAGGTATGTATTATCAGTCCCATACCCAGTTTTCAGACTAAAATATTGGGTCTCAGGTCTTAGTCATGCATTTTGAATTTTCAAACTTGAACTTTATGACTCATTTCTCAGTATCACCTTACCTTCAGTAATATGCAACCAGGCTACTACTGATGCAATCTGCAAGGCACATTTGATTAAAGTCAATTAAAATCATTTACCTGAGTTTTGTCCTAGAAAGGTTATATATTTAAAACTTTTGTGCTAGGACAGTAATAACTACTTTAAACTGAAGACTGAAGAACTTTATAGGGAATCTTTAATTTTTATTAAAAATAGCAATTAGAAACAGCACATAGATAATCAATTTTGGCAGTCATAAATTATCACCAGGCTAAGGGACTACCCCACTTTAATTTTTGTAACAGAGTTCTCCGGCCTGTGCACAAGCAGCTACCTGGAGATCAAACTTTAGCAATAAGGGTAAACAGAGATTTATTTTCAGATAAGGGAAAAACATACCAAGAGTCTAATATTCCACACCCTCACAGGTATCCCAAATAGAAAAGAACCCCACTTCAGCTCCTCAGGGACCTGCATGGAGTTCAATTCAGTCTGAAATCACCAAGTTACTTCCTTGCCTTTTGATCCTCCTTCGCGCCAATTAGCATCAGATGAATGTCCCCAATACCAGGTTCAGCTTGGATCTATCCGGGTTGTAGGGTGGCTCAGCACTGAATCAGGGTAGCCTCTCTTCCACCTTCACACAGCTTCCGATCCTTTGGGAATGCCAGGAGAACCCCAAAAGACTCTGATTCTGAGTTTTTTTCCTCCAGGAGTCAAAACCTCAGAGATCTCCAAACTCACCTCCTCCCTCTTTCCCAAAAATCTGTGTCCCAATCTCTGCTCCTTTCTTTTTCACCTCTTCTTCCCCTTGCTCCCCCTCCCTTCCTGAAATCCAAATACTCCAATTTCCCTTCACATACTCTCCTGGTGATTCATTTTCTCTTCCCCACCTAGGCCTTGAAACAATAGCCCAGAGATACTAGTTTCCATACAATAGCCCAGAGATACTAGTTTCCATATTCACCAGGGCTCCTCAAGATTTGTAACAAAGTAAAAGAGAAAAACACCCTCATCTGGCCTAGGCCATTTTAAAAATTTATTTATTTGCTTGTCTATTTATTTTTTAATCTATCTAATCTATCTATCTATCTCTCTATCTCTCTATCTATCTATCTATCTATCTATCTATCTATCTATCTATCTATCTATCTATCTATCTATCTATCTATCTATCTATCTATCTATCTATCTATCTATCTATCTATCTATCTATCTATCTATCTATCTATTTATTTTTTGATGCTAGGTCTTGCTATTTTTGCCTGTGGAACCACAGGCTCACGTTGCCTGGGGTACCACAGACTCAAGCAATCCCCAATTTCAGCTTCCCTGTAGCTGAGATTACAGGCCCATGGAACCGCACCCAGCTATTTTTTGGGGACTAGATCTCACTACATGCCCCTGGCAGGACTTGAATGGTCATCTCTGGCCCCAGTTGCAGCTTCCCAAGCTGCCGCTTACAGACATGTGTCACCATGCCCGGCCTAACCCATTTTTAACCTTTTCAGACATAGCTAATGGCAGAAATGCCTCAATTTTATGAACAAAATGACACTGCCCATGTTGGGGTCACAATTTCAGAATCTTAGTGCATTATACAATGGAGGAACTAAGTCATTTATTTTAATTTAAACATAGTGATACTGGGTGGGAGTCACAGCAACTGCAGTGGTCTATCTCCTTATTATGCCTTCACACACTGGCTCTTGCTGTGACTCCTCTGAAACCAACCTTTCATTTGGACACTCTGGATTGAAAAATAAATCAATAAGGTGTGAGCAATGAACTGAATGGTGTTAAATTGTTCAATCAGACTCTATGGCAGGGCACCCTGAAAGGGTCAGAGGGAGCTGAGAGGACTGTTCTGGCCTCTGAGAAAGACATTTTCAGCCCATGAGGAAAAAAGAAGCCTCTGTTCCTGGCCTCCAAAGAAGGAAGAGGACCAGCAGCTGACCTTGGAAGAAAGAAAAAGGAAAGAAACAACATCCAACAGATGACCTCCAAGAAATAGAAGCCAAAGGCAGTTGCAGAGAGTGGGCCTCTGGTCTTCTCTCTGACATCGCCTGAGAGGAGCGCTAAAGGCCCTAGTTCTGGTGTCTAAGACTTATTTGTTCTTAGTGCAGCACAACTACTCACAGAGCTGTAATACATGGTGTCTGTGACATTGCCTCTGGATAAACAGTAGTGACCATAACTACTAAACAGTGGTACCCAGCACTCCTAGTGACCCATGGTGACCATTGCTAATGTCTGGCACTCTTGGCAACCATTCCTGATCATCACTTCTGCAATCCTGGTGACAGGTGACCAGTACTTTGCTTGTCTGATGGAAACTATCAGGGTGAAATAGCCGGCCCTTTGTGGCTACATTAAACTCTCTATTTTCCCTTGATTGTAAAATAAATCCTATGGTTGTTTTTTCTGGAGCCTGAAGTCTCATGCTATTGTGTGTGCAGTTGAGAACCCACAGATAGTGACCTGTCCTCTGTCAGGGACTGTCCTTGATTGATTGTAGCCTTTGGTATTTTTCCTCAATCCTCTTCCTCTTTTGTACCTATTTTCAGTTGACAATCAATAAGGAACTGGACACTTAATGGTTGACCATCTCAAGAAATCTCTCCTTGTGTTGCTCATCTTAAACACGATAAGGAGAGACCACCGTAACCATTGTCAGCTCTTTTGTTCACGAAGTTTGTATATTTTAATATATAAATTATATTTTAATTTTATAAGATTATATTAGAATTATATTGATCTTTGAAAGTAGTCTAAATGTTGAAAGTAGTAAAAAATGTTCTATGTATAAAACCCAAAATGTTTTCTAGCAATCTTAATGTTAATATATTTCTGCTGCCAGACATATACGTCTTTGCTAGTTTACCACTTTTATACAAGGAGAGCTGATGTCCTTATCCAAATTATCCCAGCAAGTAGAGTTCAGTCTAGAATAAATTACACTGTATTGATTTTGAAACTTCACTGCCAGATTTTCCATTATGATTTGATATATCAGCTAAAAATATAACATAAAGGATCAAACACAATATTTGGTCCTAAAATATCTACCAGAAAAAAAAATGGTCATCTATAATATTATTGAGCCTAGAACAATTCCCTGGAAATGTGATCTTCTAATACAAGAATAGTTATCTTTAATATCTGGAATTACATGCTTTGCTAAGTGTGTGTAGTTTGATATGTTTGATTAATTGACTCAGACATAGTTAAAGTTAAATTTGTTAACTCATTCATAGTTTTAATTTAGTTAATTATCTCTTTAGTAAGATTTCTATTTACTTGTTACTTAACTATTGCCCAACTACTTTTATTATGATACATTGTTACCATATGTTAGCCATTGTTTTGGCTTTCCCATGAAAATTACTACTTAAAAATAGTCTTAAGTCTCCATTCAATGGTATGTGTGTGTATATGTGCGTATGTGTGCTTTTGTCTTTGTGTGTGCAATCACATATATGTCTGAAGGTGTTGCTCTGGAGAGTTAAGAAAGTTTCAGAGTTATTATAATTGCTGATGCTTAAAATTTCAGTGTACATGACACTATACTTGCCCTTTAGTTGGAGGGTTTTATGCAAAATAAGACATTAAATCTAGGTCCTATATGAGATTGAAAGAAGAGCAAGTGCAAAGGCAGTGGAACATAAAAATATTTCAAGTCTAAGGACTGCACCAGAAATATATGAAACATGGGAGGGAGGGAGGGAGTCAGAGGTGAGCGCAGAAAGAAAATTTGGAACCAGTCTGGAAAGAAATTTCCTAAGTTTAATGTGTTTACATTTTTCTCAAGATTAGTATTTCTTGAATATTAATCCACAGATTAGTGCTGGTCTGAAAGAAAGTCCCCCTGGTCTGCAGTAAAATTAAAAAAAAAAAAAAAAGATTGTTTTCCTTTTAAACAATCTATCTATTTAAAGTAGTATTTATTTAAAGTATCTAAAGTATCTATTTAATCTATTTAAAGTAGGTCACTAAAGCTCATTACTTGATGCATTTTTATATACAAATGTATATAAAATACAGCCATGTATTCATATGCATCAAATCAGGATACAGAACATTACATGCATCTGCATTTCAGAAGGATTTCTCAGAGTCTCTGTCACTTAATCCTTTGAAGTTCCTTTTAAAAAGTACATATTCAAAGGAGAATTATGTATTTCCAAAGAGGACATACAAAGAATCAATAAGTACAGGAAAAAAAAAAAAACACTCAACAACCAAATTTTCTGGAGAATTTAAGTCAAAAACCACAATATTCTTATCTTACTGTAAAAGAATGGCTGTCATAAAAAAGAAAAGAAATAAACAAGCATGGCGAAGATGTGGAGAAAGGGGAATCTTTCTAGTTTATTGATAGGAATGTAAATTGGCATAGTCACTACAAAAATAGTATGGTGGGTTCTCAAAAATAGTAAAGGTTTAACTACCCTATGATGCAGTAATGCTAATTCTGAAAATTTCCAAAGGAAATAAATCACTATCTTGAAGAGTTAGCTGTTCTCCCATATCACAGCAGTTTTCATCATTGCCAAGATATGGAAACAACCTGGGTTTCCACTGACAGATGAATGGATAAAGAAAATATGAGCTCTGTAGTGGGCTGTATATATTTGTGTGTATTTGCGTGTATATGCATATACTATTTATGTTCTAAAAAGTACATCTTAGCATTCTTACAATATGGGTCAATCTGAAGGATATTATGCTAAGTAGAATAAGCCAGACACAGAAAGACATGTGTGTCAGCTACATGGAAATTTAAAAAAGTTAAACTCAATGTACAGAGAGTAGAATGGTGACTACTAAGAGCAAGGGGATAAGAGAAGTGGGAAGAAGTTGGTCAAAGACTGTGGGTACCCAGATATAAGATGACTATATTCTAGAGACCTACTCTACAGTCTGGTATCTATAATTATAATAAGATACTGTTTACTTTAAATTTGCTGAAAGATTATCTTGTGTTTTCATCATTAAAGATAACTATATGAGGTGATGATTGTGCTAATTAGTTTTATTGTTGTAATCATTTCACAATCTATAGGTATACCAAAACATCATGTTGTATACCTGAAATGTATATGATTTTGTCAATCATTTCAATATAAAACTGGAAATATATATATATGTATCCATTAACAAATAAATTTAGGTCTTATTAAAATTGATTTAATTTTGGTTTTGCCACTGTGAATTTTGTCAAGTCTTTTGATATTCTAGAATATATGTCCTTACTTGGGTTGAAAAGTGGTTTGTTTTTTTAAATTACTCATCACAATTATCACTATATTGTTTTGATGATTAAGATCACATATAAAGATGTTTTGCTTTTTCTGGGTAATAGCTCATGCAGAATTCTTGAAAAATTTTTAAAGTGTCTGCTTTAGGAATAATTTCCCAGTACATAGTGTATAGTGGACAAGAATGCGTGCTAATTTTCCTAGAATATTATTTGGCACTGAAATACTGGAGATTAAGACTAGGAATACATCAAATAATAATAGATAATTACAAGTTTGATGTCAAACAAGATGTAGTTGATTAAGAAACATATTACTGGGTTTGAAATCTAGCAGATTTGTTGCATTGATATTCACTGCTAAAATATCTTTTTACCACATTTTGAGCAAATGGAGAATTTTATACTTTTAATCAATGGAAGTTCATAATTACTTTAGGGAATTATTGCTTTATTAAATCTGTAAAAACAAATTATAGATTCTTATATAAGGTTCTCTTTTTAAAATGTTCTTGCGAAGTATCTTCTTTAAAATAATCACTTGTTTTCTGCCTTTCTCTTTCAAATAATAATAAGAATTCTAATTCAAAAAGTAGAATTCATGATAATGAAGACTTAAGAGACGTGCATGCGCCAGCCATACTATACTTCCCACTAAGATATCACCCACAGGAGGGGATAGTGAACTTCGGAAAGACTGAACAAAATTTAGAATCATAAAATTCAGACCATGAAGGAAACTATAAAATGGGTCTGTAGTTCTACAATGCTGAGGTGCAGATGAAAACTATTCAATTCAGAATCAAGACAGCCTAGTAAAAGTTTTTAGTACTATATAATGAACTACTTTCTGGTTAGTCGATCATAAACAAATGTCAGAAATGTAACGGTCAGCTGGTGTTCAGCTAATGGCAGTACTGACTTCATGTTACTTATACGCAAACTTTATATTAAATATGAAGTATCAAAAGAGAATAATTTTTATTTTTAGGTACAAAATTGAATCAATAACATTTTGGGTACTGCAGTCAGAGAGTGATGAAGATGATTCAAGTTCACAAGCTGTAAAAATTTGTCCATTAAAACAATTATATTAGCACATCAAGCTGGTCAGAAATCAATATTGAGACAGAAGCAGAATATTTGCACACTTTATTTTGCCAATTTTTTGAAAAGTATTGCTTTTAAAAACACATTACAATCCCCTACTAGGACTTAGAATAATGAGTTAATGAGAATAAAAGAAAAACTATCAGAAAGATAAATAAACACTAGAAAGAGAAAGAATGAAACTTGGGTGTGATTAAAAATAGCTCATTATAAGTACTAAAACAAGAAAATATATTTCATCTTAAAGAAGTTGATTACACAGTCTTTGAGACTTAAATTAAGGTACTTTTTAAGCAGATAAGTGATGGAACTCAGATTTTCGAAAACTTGATTAGTTAGGTATTCTACGAGCCCGATGGACTGTTTGAGAATTTGTCCTTTATGGAATAAGTTTAAAATAACACTACTTAAAAGCTTTCTTACTGAATAACCTATGTGTATCATCTTTTAAAGTTTAACTTAAAGGGCCAACCTTAACAAAAACACATTTTCTACCTTTCACTTACTTTCAATAGCGGGTATCCTCTTTGACTTTGTGTGAGCATTTAGATTTTCCTCCAGAGCAGGCTAGAACACACAATAATTAGTAGAGCATTTAAAATAACCACCAATGAGGGATAATGAGAATGAATCTTACAGGGCTGTGAAAGTACTTGGGCCATTTATAGATGTTCTGTGCAAAGGTGGATAAAATAGGGACACACTATATTGAATCAGAGGCACTTTCTCTAAAGCCCTAAAATAGTTATTTCTGTGCAAATAATTTACTTATGTTTTATATTCACTAAGCAATTGAAAATGAAAGACAGTTAAGATTCTAAAAGGAGTGATTCTATACCTCTGCTTTATATACAGTGTTATAAACCAGTCACCTCAATTAAAAAAATGGGCTCTTTTTTATACACAATAAAATACTACTTCAATATCCAAAAAGACAAAGTCATGCCATTTGCACTAATATGGATGGAGTTGGACAGGATTATGCTAAGCAGAAGTCAGTCAGAAAGAAAAAGAAATATTGGTTGATTTCACTTATAATAAGAGGAATACAGGGAAAATGAACAAAGTGTCATGAAAAGAAAGACAAAACTTGCAGGCAAACTGTAGCTCTGATGCATAGTGGGAGAAAAAAGAAACAAATAAAAAAACCATGATGGAATAGTTGTTTGCTCAATCAATGTATTTCTCTCAATATCAATTAAAAATAAATTTAAAAGTGAAGGCAGTAAGTATAATGATACTGTATTGCCTACTGAATTGCTGGTAGTAGTAAAAGTAAAGACAGATAAGCCTTGCAACTGAGGGACATGTTGATCTTTATGAAACAGGGGCATTGTGACTGTTCTTGCTGCAGGGCATAACAGGCTTTGCTCAAGTGTGCCTCAGTGGCCAGGCTTGATGCCTTGTCCCAAGCACATGGAGCCTGTGGGCCAGCACCTGGTCCCAACAACAGTTGGGACCTTTCTGAACCTGTCCAGTGTGACCTAGTCCTGTGGTTCCAGTTGTGAGGCTTGCCCCAGCCCAGCATAAAGCATGAGTATGAACCCCACAGGCTATGTGCTAGAATAGTGTGGCAGGCTTTGAATAGTAGGCTACATTCCTACAACTCAGACCTGTGTCCCAGCTCTGCTGCTGCAGTCCCTGAATCTCCATACCCCCAAACCTCTTAAATATTCTGGATGCAGCGAGGATGTGATCCTAATGAAACTGACTTGGTTCTAACTCTCCTGAACCCACCAACTATAAGACTTCTCTGGATTCACTTTTGAATATGGTCCTGAAATTGTAGTGAAACAATCAGTTTCAAGCCTCAGTGGACCAGTAAAGTTCATGCTCTCACTGGTGCCATTCATGGCTTTTGAGATAACTCAGGATAAACGAACTGATTGAATTGGTGCTGGACTAATAGCAATCAAGCAGGAGTTGTAAATGGTCTAATCAGTCTTGAAAGTCAGGAACCCTGAAGAGAGTATAAGCTGGAAGAGCATTAATTTGTTTCATTGATCAGACAACTACAGATGCATATCAGACTCTTTGCAGACAGGTATGTCAGGACTTTGAGAACTTCATAAACCTTTGCAGATACCTCCCACAGCCACACAGACTTACTTTGAGACCACCAAGACCTCCATAGAGATCTGACCACTACAACACCCTCCAGCCCTGCCTCTATCACCACCTGAAAAGAGAACCACCATCCAGTAGCTCTAAAAGAGCTGTCTGATATTGGCTTGTGCCAACAAGGGTATATACACTCCTATGTTCTCAAAAACCTGTAACACTTGTGTCTCTGTCACGTGCTGCCTGCTGACTGTACTATCCAACACTGCTAACTTTGACTAACACTGCTGACCTTGGTCCATCTGCAGCTACCTTTGAGAACTGTCCATCACTTCTGATCCTCTGTCACTTCACCTGATACTGTTGCATCTGGTGCAGTCCAGTCTGATGTCCAGTGATTTCCATCTGGACTGTTTGGACTTTGGGCTGCTACTGTGGGATACCGTGGTATCACCTTAAAAATGAAATGTCTGGCTTTTTGTATATTTAATAAGATATTGCCAACCTTTTTTGATAATTGATGTGAATTATTTGGCTTATATTTAGTTACAGCTAAGATTTTATATTTGTAATCTGTCTAAATAGAGGGCCAGTAAATTTATTGAGTTCTTGCTATATACCAAGTATCAGTTTAAACACTCAAGCACCCATGAAAAAGGGTCCCTCTTACACTGTTGTTGGGGATTTAGACTGGTACAGTCTCTGTGGGAAAAAAAAATGGCAGTTTCTCAAAGCATTAATGTTAGATCTAGTAAGTCTACTCCTATGCATCTAATCAGAGATTGCATGAGCATGAATTTAAGGGTATATACACTCCTATGTTCTTTGCAACAGCACTATTTACAATAGCCACTTTTGAAAACAATCTTAATACTCAATAACAGATGAATATATTAAATTGTGGTATATGTGCACAATGGATGCTGTTCAACCATCAAAAATGTTTAAATCCCGCCATTTTAGACAACATGGATGCAAATGGAGGGGATTATAATTAACAAAGTATACCAGAAGTGTAAAGACAAATAGCAGATTAGTTTCATTCATGTGTGGAATACATAAAAAACAACAAAAAGTCAGAAAGAAACAAACCAAAAGCAAACAAACTAGACCTGGATGCAAAATTTAGAATGTCAGAGGGAGAGGGGTAAGGTAGAGAGTAAAGTGGGGAGAAGGCCCAGTACAGTATTATGGAGAATTATGTGTTCCTTGGTTATGGATGTGGTATAATAATATACTTTTGAAAAGTTGTGAACATACAGCTATGAATCATACACATTTTTGTTAGTGTTTTTTAAAAGACTTCTCTAAGAAATAAAATATAAAGAAAAGGGAAAAATAGTCTTTAATAAATGTTTCCTAACAGGAAACAAAGAGAGCAACTTTAAAAAAGTAAAAAAAGACCCATGCTTAACTCCATTCATTAAAAAAAATAAGTCATAGAGGTTTAAAGATCTGTATATAGGAATCTAAACTATAAAGAACTTGAAATAAAATACAGGGAACAAACTATAGGACATCTATCAGAATGTTTTTGAGGCCTCAACACAGCAGCAAGGAAAACAAAAGGAAAATAAATAATTGGGACTGACTACATCAAAATTAAAAGCTTTTGTACTTCAAAACAAAATATCAAACACAGAAAGACACCAACAGAATGGAAAAAAAAATATTTGTATACCATATATCTGACAAGAGGCTAATCTCCAAAATTTACAAATTTTATATACAGTTCAACAACAAAGAAGCACACAATCAAAAAATGAGAAAGGAACTAAATAGACAATTTTCTAAGTGAATCATTCATATGGCATGCAGGCATATTAAAAATTATTCAACATCACTTATTAAAAGGAAATGCAAATCAAAACCACATTGAAATGCCACTTTACCAATGTGAGAATGACCAATGAAAAAGTATGGAATCAAGAAATACCGGTGAGGTTGTGGTGTAAAATGAACTCTCATTCACTGTTGGTTGGAATGAATATAGGTGCAGCCCTGTGGTAAAAGGTATGAAGGATTCTTTAAAATTAAAAATGGAGTTCTCTAGCATCCAGCTCTGTACTACTAGGTATTTAACCAAGTAATATGAAAACTCTAATACAAGAAGATCTATGTCTATGTACACAGCAGTACTATCCACAATTGTCAAGTCATAGAACAAACCCTTGTGACCTTCAGATAAAAAGATAAAGAAATTGTGGAATATAAATTCAATGGAACAATGCAAAAATAATGAAATAAGTATAATGAAATAATTATTTGAATCTTGGACTCAGTGATAGAATTTAAAGGTTGCCAGGGAAAACAGGGAGAAGAATGAAAGGGATGATGTGGGAAGCAAATGGAGTATGGGCACATATGATTTTGTGTAGGATAAATGGAACATGTGTACATACAGAAGAACAAAAACATAGCCCCAAATATTAAGATTAAAAAGTCTACTTATAAGAGAATAACTCAGATTTGTAAAAGCATAGGAATAGAAATTGGTGTTCCAAGCTAATAGAAAATTCAAAATGACAGGGAGACTTATATCAGATAAAATTTATTTCCAGCCAAATATGATAGCAAGAGACAGATTAACATTAAATAATGATAAAAAGGTAGCAAAGCCGGAAAACATAATAGTTATCAACATATATTTGCCTAATATATCAGCACTGATATACATACATTTAAAGCTAATATTAAGAGACGTAAAGCTAAATATTGAATATTGATGGTTGCAAAATGACAGAAAAGAATCTTAGCACCCCACTTATGGGAACGTACAAATTGTACAGAAAAATCAAGGAATAAATGGCCTTGAAAAACTCATTAGACAAGATGTAACTAATATTTATGGAATATTCTACTCCAAAGTACCAGCGGAAACATTATTTGCAAGTGTCTGTAGAATATCCTGAACAAAAATCTGTATGTTGGTAAAAAAAATCAAGCCTCAAAAACATGTTTGAAGTCTGAAATCATAGCATGAGTCTTTTCAGATTATGATGAAATGAAAGTAAAGTCAAAAGAAGAAAGATGGGGAAAACATATTTTTACAGAGTAAGTAAAATATTGCTAAATAGCTACAGAGTCAATGGGAAAATTAAAGTAGAAATTAAAACATATATTTAGATTAATAAAAATGAAGACATGATTTATTAGAACATCTGGGATGTAGCGAAATCTGTGAGAAGGATGGTGTTTATTGGGATACAGTTCAAACCTCTGGAAACCTGAAGATAGACCTAAAAGAACTAGGAAAAGTAGAAATAGCAAAACCAAAGTTCAGTACATAGAAGGAAATAATAAAAATTGAAGGACAAATGAATGGAATGCACATTTAAAAAGACATCCCCAAAAGTCAATAGAAACGAAGAGCTCATTTTTTGAAAAAATTGACAAAATAGAAAAGACTTTATCCAGCCTCACAAAGAAAAGATAGATAACAAATAAATAAAATCAAATGCAAAGTAAATGTTATACCAGATACTAAAGTAATGTAAATAATCATAATTGAGAATTAGATTTCTACAAAATATTAAATGACAATAGCTTTGACAACCTAAAAGAAATGGGACAATTTCTTAGAAACATAGAATACTACTAATGAATCAGGAACAGAGAGCAAACCTAACCAACCCATCACAAATAAGGAAATTGAAACAGATATCAAAAATCTCCCCAGAGTCAAAAGAACAGGATCAGATAACTAGTGAAATATATCACATGTTTAAAGAAGAAATAGTACCTATCCTACTTAAATTCATCTGTAAAATTAAATGATTAAATTTCAAACAAAAAAAGCAAACATTCCTCAAACTGTGAAAACAGACTAGGGCATCTGTTAATAAAAATAATAATTAATAATAATAGTGAAATATACAGATCAATATAGCTGATGAACACAGATAACAAAAACCCTCAATAAAATATTTTCGAATTGAATCCAGTAATGCATTAAGAGAATCCTACATTATATTTGGAGGGGTTTATTCCATATATACAAGGATGGTTTAACATACTCAAATCAATGAAAATGATTCGCATCTCAAAAAGAAAAAAGGCAGCAATCATATATGATCATCTAAACATAGAAAAGTGTTTGAAAAAAATTAAACATGCTTTTGTAATAAGAATAATCAGCAAAATATTTATATAGAGGAACTGTACCTCAACATAATTAAAGGCCATGTATGACAAGGCCACAGCCAATATCATATTCAATTGCAAAAACTGAAACATTTTCTCTAAGATCAGTAACAAGGCAAGGATGTCTGTTCTCACTACTATCATTCAATATAGTACTGGAAGTCCTGGAAAGAAAAATTTGACCTGAAAAATATATAAAAGTTAGTCAAGTCTGTCTGACCTGAAAAGTAGTGAAATTATTATTTGCAGATGGCATGATCATATATATATGGAAACCCCCCAAAACATGAGTAAAGTTGTGTTGGAAATAATAAGCCAGTAAAATAGAAGACTAAAAACAATATACAAAAATTGCTTACATTTCTACATGTAAATAATGAGCTAGCAGAAAGAGAAATCCTATTTATAGCAGCAGCAAAGATAATAAAATACCTAGAAATAATGTTAGCAAAAGTTAAAGACCTATACAATGAAAACTATAAAACACTGTCAAAGGAAATACAACAAAAAGAAAGGAAAAGGTGTTTCCTATTCATGGATTGGAACAATTAACATTGTTAAAAATGTCATTTTACCCAAAGCAATATACAGATTCAATGCAATGCCCCTGTAAATCTAAATGATATTCTTTACAATGGGAAATCTTGAAATTTATTTGGAACAAAAGAATACTCCAAACAGCAAAACACCCATGAGAAAAAAGGACAAATAAATGGAGATATCATTCTTCTCTACTTCAAACTCTTCTACAAAATTATACTAATTAAAACAGGTTAGCATGCACCAATGGGGTAGAATTGAGAGTCCAGAAATACCGCCACACACATATGGACAACTGATGTAAGTAAGAGCTTGCATGGAGCAAGGTAAGGCTCTTCAGTACATGGTAAGGGGAAAACTGAACCACTATCTTACACTTCATATAAAAATTAATTCAAAGTGGGTTAAATGCTTGCATGTAAGAATGGAACCCAGAAAATACATAGAAGAAAATATAGACCCATAGGCTCCTAGACATTAGCTTAGAAAAGCTTTTAGGGACTCAAATCCAACAGCAAGTAAAACAAAAGCAAAAATAAATAATTGGGACTGCATCAACTAAAAACAGCCTGCACAATAGAAGATTCTTCAAAATAAAAAGACAACCAACTGGATCCAATGAGATATTTACACCTTTACATGCCATATATGCCATAATATGTATGATAATGAGTTGAGGTAACAAAATATACAAAGAACTCTCAATTTCAAGAATGAGAAAACAATCTGATTGTAAAAAATGGTAAAGGATTGTATAGACACTTCTCCAAAGAAGGCATATAAATAAACCAATAGACACATGAAAAGATGTTCATCATCTCTTTTTTTTTAAAACAATTTTATTTTGTTCTTTGGGTTACAGCCTCTCTGTTATATAATTTTCCCCCTCCCTCCTCCCTCCGGTGCTCCCTCCATTTTCTCACACCCCACTCTTTGTTGTTTATTAGCTGTGCTGAGTCCATTAGTCTCTTTCCTATGTTAGTGTCTTTTCTCTGGGTGAGGGACTGCGTTGTTGGGTCCAGGCGCACCTTGCTTTTAGATTTTCAGTCTTAAGTTTGTGTTGGGTGGCCAGGTTATATTCGTTTGTGATCTGCCCATGTTTTCTTGATGCAGGCCGTCCTCTCCAATCCAATCCCATCTCCATTGCTTTGCTGCTTTTCCTTATGGCTCTGGTGTCGGGCTTTGGGGGTCTTGCCTCCTGTCAGTGTTGGTCAAGAAATTTCTCTGAGTTCAGGCTTTGAGACTAGGTCTTGCTATATTTGCCCGTGGAACTGCAGGCTCTCGTTGCCCAGGGTACTACAGACTCAGGCAATTCCCAGTCTCAGCTGCCCAGGTAGCCGGGATTACAGGCACGTGCCATCATACCCAGCTATTCATCATCTCTTTAACTAGAGGATTTCAAATCAAAACAACAATATGATTATTACCTCATGCTTTTGAGAATGTCCATTATCAAAATGTCAAGAAACAACTGATGTTGGAGAGGAAGTAGAAAGACAAGGAATTCTTATATTGTGTTGGTGGGAATGCAAAATGGTGCAGCCGTTATGGAAAATACACAGGATTCCTTAAGAAAATTAAAAATGTTACTTCTTTATTATCCAGTTCCCCCACATCTGGATATTTTACAAAAACAAACACTAATTTGAAGAAATATGTACACTCTCATATTTATTCCGGCACTCGTTTCAAGAGCCAAGAACTAGAAACAAAATTAGTACTCCTCAATTGATGAACAGTTAAAGAAGATTTATTATATTTACACAATGGAATACTATTCACCTATAAAAAACCAAAATCCTACCATTTGCAACAACACAGATGGATGCAGTAGGAATCATGCTTAGTGGAATAAGCCAAACAGAAAAACAATCACTCTGTGATTTCACTTATATGGCTTAGAGAAAAAGTAGATGGATTAAATTAATCAAAAATAGACTGTTGGACTACGAGACAAAATAATGGTCACCAAAAGGGAAGGGGCTATGGAAATTTGTGAAGATGTGGTAAAGAATGGATTCACAGTTTTAGTAGTGAACTTAATGTAGCTGTGTTTATGCTGATTCTCAATTACGAACAATGAACCTTATATTTTTAATACAATGTTACAGCAATAAAATTAACAATGATGTAAGAGGATTTCATAATTAAATTGTAATGGAGGCAAATGAAACAAAATAAATTCATAAAATAAACAAAAAATATGCACTATGCAGTCATTTCTTAAAAAAATAGATAATTTACTTTATGTCTGAGAAAGACTAAATGAAAATAGACATAATTTTGAGATTTTTATAATTATTCCACTTGTTTTATCACTTGTATTACCATGTCTATGTATGATAGAAAATTTATGATGCAGTGACACACAGTATACTTTTCACAAATTCAACTTCTATAAGTCATTGAATTGTAAATTTGAACTGAAGGAGGAGAGAATTTGTCACTCCAAAGTAATTCTTTATATAAAGGGATTATTTTAGACTGATTATTTTTCAATTGTGTGTGCACACACATGCATATATATATATATATACATACATTATTTTACATCATTGTATACCTCGAGGTGCTCTCACCACATTGTCACCCATGAACCCTTATCATATTAATTTTTTGTGCCCATCCCTCCCCTGATTTTATCCCACTTATCCTCCCTTGCTCTATGCTTCAATTTTGCTGACATTTTTAGTTTTAAGTTTAACTTGTTCTTTTGTTTGTTTGCTTTCCCTATATCCACCATATAGTTGAAACCATTCAGTATTTCTCTTCTTCTTTCTGACTTATTTCTACCAGCATGATTCATTCTAGGTCCATCCATGTTATCACAGATGCATCAAATTTGCCTTTTGATTGCTGAATAATAGACCACTGTGTAAATATGCCATAACTTTCTGATACATCCATCTGGTTTGGGGCATTTGGGTTGTTTCTATAATCTGGCTATTGTAAATAGTACTGCAAAAACACTAAATCAAAAGGACACCTGTACTTGGATGCTTATACTGATTATTTTTAAGACAAAACATACAAAAAAATTCCCTGAAACCAAGAAGTTGCCTTTCTGTAACATTTATAAGGGAATTTTCCATTTGAACCACTTCTTCTCTGTACCAGAAAGTGGTGAATGGTCAAATTTGTTGAAATACTTGTGACTGAAGAAAAAACTTAAATCTGCTTAACAACCTTACCCTGTACAGAGTTTTACCTAATAACCTCCAATAACTTCCTTCCTTCACCCCCAACATCTTTTGTTTTTAGTTTGAGGTAAAATTTACAGTGGTGATTTGGTACATTTCATTCAGTCACTCACGTTTTCTGTTTTTGTTTTTTTTCCAATCTATACAGGAGGTGTACATGTTATTAAGCACTGGCTTCTTTTTTCTCTTGTTAATCTGTATGTTATTTCAGAGGTGTCTCAGTAAAGAATATAGAAAGCTAGGGGGAAAATATATTTCCTCCCTCATAACATGGTCTCTCGATCTTAAATTTTAGCCATTTCAAATATTAAATAGTCCTCTAAATATAATTGCCTATTTAATAGGTCACTTAAATATAACACTGGGTGTATATTTTAAAAAATGTTTTGTTGTTCCTAAAAAATAAAGATGACTCTGCCACTTTATAAATCCTTAATAGCTAAAATGACTAGAAAGGTATAATTTACTAAAACACTATTTGATCTACCTATATTCAAAGTATGTCCTATTTGCAGTGTATGATGCCTTTTAACAAACATGTTTAATTTTTTTTTCTTCCTAAAGCCAATGAAGGAGGTTTTACAATCTTGTACACCCAAGAAAGAGTCAACAACTGTCGAGATTTGGACTCATTCCCAATCACAGGTATGAAAGGAAACTCTTGATAATACATATCTATTCTGTTCCTTTGATTTTTATGAATGTATAAGAAATATTCTGTTAACAAAGATCCTCCTAGGTTAATTCTAAAGACCTAATTGACTTTATTTATTAAGCAATTTGTGAATTTGGGTACCATTCTAACAACAAATAAGAATGTGATCAAAAAAGCTGTACAAAATAAAGGTTTTAAAGACAGAAATAGGGAATGTTAAGGGAGAAGGGAATTGTTTCAGGGTTAGGTAACCTACTGATACAGAGTGGAAAGAGATATTGTGGCAGGTTATCTTGCCTTCCTTTGAGGAACTGCAGATTGCCTCATTGATGCTGACCAGAAAATCCTATACTTAAAATTACGAAACTAATTCTATACTCAAGAATAGTAAGACTATATTCATGGAAGAAGTTGAAACTGCAGTTAGGTTTTGTATTAAATCTTGGTGGACTTATCATAGAGCTTCCATTTTGGTACTGTAGATTTCATTTCAACAATTTGTGTTTCTCAGTGTACGCTGCATTAAGTGTCTTTAGGTGATTTTTCTGGTCAACTCTAGTGTGAAAATGTCAGAAAATATTTTTTTTTCTCTCGGTGTGATTTGATCATAATAGTGGAGTTAGTTTATTTGTAGGATCAGGTACAAGCATTTTTTCAAAAAATAAATAATTGTCAAAGTCTGGTTCTTGTATAACAGATAAAAAACAATCAGAGCCGAGCCCTCCCATGCAGCACACCTGGACTGGGGTGCAAAAGGTAGGTTGCCCCCCATTGCATTTCTGACTGGCAGGTGGTCTCCAGGGACTGGTTCCCTTAAATGTAGGACCCTCAGGGACTGGGCCAAACATGTCTCTGGAGGCTCAGCCTGCACCTTGCAGCAACCCTGGACTGGGGGGAACTGCCAGATGCAAGGGTCAATGTGGGGGTGGTGGTGGTGGAGGGCAGCAGGTGGGTTGGTAGGGGTCACCCCCTCTGGTCTTCTCTAAATCCAGTCAATCTTCACCAGAAACAATTAAATCACTAATTCAGTAGCAGATACAAATGAAGATGGAGGTGAGGAGAAAGAAGTAAAGCTCAGAACTAATGAACATTTCAGATCTATAGGACACAGGGCTGTGAGACTAACTATAGAAGACAAAATGTCTCAGATATACAACCACTGAGGTTTCCACCCCATGGGAATGGAATTTGTGGTTCATAGATGCCTTCAGTAAGAGTTAAGCTCCCTCCCACTTCATGCAAAGAGGAAAGCCACAGAGACCGGCAGCATCCCCACGACAAACTGTACCAAACATCAGCCAGTGCCTTTCCTGATTAAGAAACTTTACAGGAACATCGACTGGGAGAAAGGCCCCCAATGCCAGAGACTGAACTATAAAGCTAAGAAGTAAAATGTGACGGAAGCTGGGTTGGAGTAGATGACCAGTAAGAAGGTAGATACACTGAAAGGATACAAATGTGCCTGCATGAACTGGCTATCTGCAACAAAGATGCACATGGAAAACTAAGCCCAGGCCGCTGTGTCCCAGGAAAACAAGTCTATGCCTGGCAAAAAAAGCATTGCTCCAGGAAAAAGGAAGACTTCAATGGACTAAAAATTGACCAATAACTGGCAGTGAAAGAAGAGATGGAGTGACCTGGAGTGTGTGTGGAATGGGGAGGGGGGTGAGGGCAAGGGGAAAGGGAGGGGGGAGGAACTCCCAAAAGGCAAGAAAAAAAGAAATGTAAACAAAATTCATACAATAAAATTAAAATTAAAAAAAATAAAACAATCAGAGTTGGTGTTTTAAATTGCATGTTAAGTACAGTTTGTTTTAAAATCTATGATAATTTATTTTTTTAAATATAAGATACTTTTAAAGAATCCACTTTTGCTTATTTTAATTAGGACAGCTCAAAACATGACTGAAAATTCAATTGATTTGTTTTATTAGTAAAATCCCTATTTGAACTTTTAGAGCAGAGTGAGGATATCAGGGTCTAAACATGTGTATTCTATGTCTCCAAAGCTTATTATTAATAAGCAATGTTCCTGGACCTATCACCTTGGGTGTCAAATTAATAGCCATAAATTATCCTTTGTTCAGCTATTTTCAAATGTCTTTTTTGTTTATAAAGGATATAAATTTAGCAAATGTAGATACATAAATGCATATCTACAATGTGAGAAAAACAACAACAATGGAGTGAAAAAATAATCATATTTACCCATTATTTATTATTTCATGTGATTTTTCCTGAAATCTGAAGTTATCCATTTTGCAATAACATCCTATAATATTCTGCAGAGTTAAGTTATGCTCTTTAGGAAGAGTTAGGGAGTCAATGTACACACTGTTGGAAGAAATGATTAAACAAAGGTACATTACTAGCAGAAGTCCAAATTTTTACAAGTTTTGAATTACACAAGTCTGAGTTAGTGATCTTTTGTCAAATCCCAAGCTGATTTTCAAAATTTGCACCTGTGATTCAAAGAGAAAATTGGTGAAAATCTGGACTGTAAATTGGTATAATATACATCTGTCTAGTTCACAAGCTATTGTATGAATGCTACTACAACTTTGATCATGGTGTGGTTTGATACGTAGATTTATAGAAGCATGAATCTATACCCTAAATATATATATATAGTATTGTAAACCAATGGTCAGTTAATAACAAAGAATATATTTCAATCTTCACTAACAGTTTTGGTGAAATCTACATACTTCAAAATTATATACTTTAAAATACAAAAAAAAATTTCCTCTCTGAGATGAAGCATGATTGAAATAAAAAGAAAACAGATGGAATTAGACATTGTTATATAGCACAAGTCCTCAGTGACTAAGAGGATGTGCTATCAGCAAAATAGTTAATCTGGTCAGAAACTTGCTTCTGATTACATTTTACAAAATGGAGGAAAATAGAATTAACATACTAATTTCTGAACAATTTCTGATTATTTCAATAATTTAAGAGCTTACAATATTTTTAGAGACAAAATCACTTCTTATATAGTAATACTATGTTTCAGTGTTTTTTATTACATAAGCTCTTTTAAGTGTCTGTGTACCTTGTTTGTTTCTTCTTGATTGAAACTACAATTGAGTTTTAAGACTCATAATTCAATGCCCAGTTGCTCTTTAGAGTATTACTGTGCACAGGGTATGGATAAGACCTTTTTAACCTTGCTTTTTAATAAACACCAACGTTGCCTCCAAAAACTTATACAAACTATTCGTTTTGTGGATTAGTGTCTATGCTTTCTTATGAAATAGCTGATCTTTAATATGATATTCAGTATTCACTTAGGGGCATGTAAAAACCAGTAATCTGAAAATAGAAAATGCTGAAACCAGAATACACCAGAATATTAAATTATTTACACTCGTCTATTAAAATTTTAAACTCTTTGGTAATTTCCCCCTCCACTATTCAAATGCCAATTAAATGAAGTTCATGATACAGATAGTGACTTTGTTTATTTTGAAAAAAGTAAGCAAATGCTATGATGGTACCACATAAAGAAGAGTGTAAAAGAGTGTAAAAGCCAACTCTGAAACTAATTAAAGTAACCTATGAAACATGAAATCACTTAATGTATTTTCAAGTGAAGAAAATCAAAACTAAAATATCAATCCCCATCTAAGAATTAGCCTTAAAAGTATATTTCTTCCAATGTCTTATTAGACTCTTTAACAAAGATTTATGTACAGAAATGGGGCACAGATATCAATTAAAAAATTAACAGAATTATTGAATACTATTGTAAAGTGAATCAAATCTCCCAGAGCACCTTTGTAATATGCATAGACCAATATGTGTCATAAACATTCATTACAGTTAATCCTGGCATCTGTGCTGTATTCGGGGGAAATAGCTTCTAAGAAATGATTATTGTCCAGCTCTGTACATGCAGTATACATGTGAAAATTGTATGAAATTCTAACTTATTTTGCAATACAGTATTTTATGACATATGTGTTTCCTTCCATAAGAAGAAATCCTTTCCAGTGTTAAGCTAAGATAATAATCACTTTAGCTACCACACTTGTACACATTTGCATATGATAAAGTTAAAAATACCTCTTTATGATTCTGGGGTGTAAAAGAAAAAGACAATAAAACACAGGGACCATAAAGAATATGAGGTTTTGAAATGAGGTATTGAAATACCCAGAAAAGTTGCAATTTTTAGAAGTAATAAATATATGATTATACTTAATGAAAACCTTTCTGTAAGATGAGGAAGGTTAATTAACAGTGGTAGAATTTAAGAATTTCCAGTTTCAAAGAATTGCCTTGTAATCTTGGATTAGCAGCTAACAGGATCATTAATTCAATATGTGAATAGGGAATTCACTTGGAGGAATGCTATACTAATCTTATACAACACCATAATACAGTTAAAAAAATCTATAGGGGTTTCAATAATCAATTTTTATAAAACAAAACCAGTTCTTATAATACTTTAATATTCTAAATGACCAGCAATTACTCAAGCAGCAAGTCATGCAGCTTGATTTTTCTGTTTTGCTTTCTTAAATAAATATCAACAGGAAATTTAGACATTCAAGTGAGGGGTCAATAGTAGCATTTTTGCTTCTCTTGCAAGTTTGAAAATTTCCTTCAAGAAAACTACTTTCTTTGATTATACATAAGTGAATAATCATATATTAACACATACCTAAGAAGCACATTGTATTTTAATATGTGTTTATTTGGTAAGACCACTTGGATGTTTCTCCTGGAGAAGTAGATCTATCTTGAGAAATATTCTTTGGAGTCATGAACCCACAAAACAGTTCTCAACTTGTATATATGATTAATTTCTTCTAGTTGCCAACTTCTGTTTCATGTTAGATGATACTATTGGTGATACTTTTAAGAGACAGACCTATCTTTAAGAGTTTGTTTTTGATGTTTCATTTATTTTTTTAACCAAAGCAATTTATTGTTATTCCTATCACGCTAATGGCTTTTGTTGAAATGAAAATAATTAAATCAAATTTTGTTTTGATGTTTTTATATCCTTGTTTTTTTGTTCTTTGTCTAGACCAGGAGTAGAATTGATAATTCATATGGTAGATCCATTTTTAGTCTTTACGCTTTACCTTTGCACTTCTTTCCATGGACTAGCCCCATACACTAATTTGAGAGGAAAATTAGACTTCTAGGTGCATAGTAGCATGTTTTACAATAGCTAAGATATGTAAACAACCTAAATGCCCTAGAACAGATGAGTGGACAAAGAAGATGTGGTGTATGTACACCATGGAATAACTACTCAGTGGTCCAGAAAGATAAACATACCATTTTCAGCAATATGGATGGAGCTGGAAAGGATTGGTCTAAATGAACTGTGCAGAAGGAGAAAAAATGGTTCAGTTATTCATGATAACTACAGAAACCATAGAAAATATCAGATAATGATAAAGTGTGGGGCTGACCCTCAGAAGCAGATCATAGATCTGAGCCATTCAGAAGAGAAGAGAGGGAGAGGATCAAGTGTAGGAAACATTGAGAGAGGAGAGCACAACAGAATATGGTGGACTATGGGCTTTGGTGGTGTGAAAACTATGATGACCACATCTGAAGGGCAAAATACTGTACTGTAAAAAATAAAGAAAGATGTTTAAAAAATAGAAATGAATTTTTTACCCTTGTAACAACTTTCTATTTTTATTTACCATTTCATTTTTAAACTAAGATAACATTATTTTACAACACATCATAATTCATGTTTTCATCAAAATCTAAACTGGCATGTTTTGACTGGAAATCCAGGATATGTTGTTGCTATGATCTCTATATTGTGGTGTAAGGAGTGTGTTCTATGAAATTAAGTGAACTATTATGGATAGATCCACAGTCAGAATTTTACCAAAAAAACTTTTGAAAATTGTTTTTTTCTTCAAGTGGTATGTGATAAAACATCCTTATAAGATCAAATCAAACTTGGAAATAACTCTTTACTCATTAGGACACCTAATTTTAAAAATATCAATATGTCTTCTTGTGGTATGATATATAAATATAAGACTTACTTTTAAACATAGAAAATGCTCAGCATAGTTCTTTGATTAGAGTCCTAAGGTTTGGCCATTGTCCTTGACCTTAGTTGTGCGAGTATTTTACTTTTAATCATTAATAACTTTCATATTTTAAGTGATTACAAAAGCATCATACAAGGTAGCATACAGTAATTCCTTCTTTTTCTTCAATTTTTATAATATAGAGGTATAGGTATTATACTTTTTTCTTAGTTGAAGAAAGAGACTCAGACAAGTTTAATAATGTGATACACAGTTTGCAGATATTAACTAGGAAGATTCAAATATAGATATTTTTATTTTAAAATCCTTGATATTTCTTCCATCATACATCTCCCATTTTTTAATTACGTTCATAAAGAACATTTCTTCAATGAGAATGCATCCTAAACATTCATTCATTGACATTCTAACAGTTCCTGTGACATATTAGTGACTCTCATCAGCGTAGTAAATGGCTTCTGTGCCTACAGTTAAAAGGCTTATGGGCACCATTTTGCATAAATACAGACTACAATAAGTGGGGACCATGTTTCTGGAGTTATTTGTCTACAAAACATTGACAATCAACTTTTTTAAAAAGTTGTTAACTGTGATATTAGTGTCTAATGCATTCAACTTTTATAATAAAATTGCATTTTGAATTTAAACACCATTGAGTCCAATGGTAACTCAAATAAATGAAACACAGATTTTTAGTTTTCAAAATATAAGGAAGAAATCGAGGTTGAATTTGCTTCTATCATATGGTTCACTTATTTACAGAGTATGGGTTGTCTTGTTAGTTGATCTCTAATTCCTCTAGCAATGCCTAACATCCAAGCAAAATTATTTGCTTTTTAATCACAGATAAACTTTTTTTTTTGATGACACTGAAATCAAAGGGTGAAAACTGATCACTTAGATTATTATGTGGGTTCATAAGAAAAGTTAATTGAGAATTAAATATAGAATGTCATAGGAAAAATAAGCATTAAGAATAGGATAGGTGGGGTAGAGTAGAACTGGAGCAATATCCAGCGTTGATGGTGAGATCCTCAAAAAAGACAGTTGTCAACAGAAATTAAAATGTCAAAGGGACAAACATGATAAATTTGGACTAACTTTTACAAGCCAAAGGTCCTAAAGTGGTGAAAAGGGTAATTCTATAAGAAAGATGTTTAAGCAATATTTTATTCATAGTCAGGCAATGAAATTATTTGATTCTTTTTGTAATAAGACTTAAACAATTTAGTTGATCTCTCATTAGCTATATGTGGAACTTGGAGCCAGTGGTAAAGTATTTGAGTTTGATTCCATATCTGTTACATGGATATATTTATAGCATATTTGTAGAATTGCTACAAGGTTTCACACTAGTGATTCTAAAGTAGTTACAAATGTTCAAGATGGAGGATTCCAATTTCTTCAGTTTTTCTTCCTCAGATTTCCTATAAATATCGGAGCCTGCAAGAAACAGGTATTGTATTCATATTCATGTCTGTTTTGAAAAAACAAGTTAGTTGCATTATTATGTGTATGGAAAGCACATATGCTTTAAAAAATATATTTTTTGCAAAAAGGTATACTTTCACATCTTTGGAAGAAAGCAAACCTCAACGCAAATTTATGTTTCTGAGATATATAGAAAGTTCTCACAATTTTAGGTTTGTCAAAATATTAAAGCTAGACCTGCCATGTGTGAACCAACAATTCCACTCCTAAGTATCTACCTGAGAGTGCAAAAACACTAATTCAATGGGATCTATGCACAGTTATGTCCATTGCAGCATTCTTTATAACAGTAAAGTTATGAAAATAAATGCTCATCAACAGATCACTGGGTCAGGACCAATGGGATATACGCAATTACAAAATAATGATGAACTCTTGCCATCTGTGACAACATGGGTAAAAATGGAGGGGATTATACTAAGCAAAATAAGTCTGAAGGAGAAGAAAACTATGGGATGATTTCACTCATATGAGGAAGATAGAGAAAAAAAAACCTGAGAATATGCAAAACTGAAGCTATCAGTGGGAGGAAGAGAGTGGAGAATAAATTGTGGAGTGGGTCCAGTGAAATATGGTAGAGAACTTTGGGTGCTTTTGTGGTGTGGTATAGTATGGACTGGTACGTCTTAATGTATGGACTGGTACATATGGAAGTATGGACTGGTGTGTCTTAATCATATAAAGTACTGTAAACCAATGTTAGTTTAATGAAAAATATTAATATGTATTTTATTATTTTTGTTTGTTTGTTTATTTATTTATTTATTTAGAGACTAGGTCTCGCTATTTTGGCCGTGGAACGGCAGACTCACGTCTCCCAGGGTACCAGAGACTCAAGCAATCCCCAGCCTCAGCTTCCCAGATAGCTGGGATTACAGGCACGTGCCACCACACCCAGCTATGGTTTTTTTTGGAACTAGGTCTGTCTATGTTGCCCTGCGCGGGACTCAAACTGTGATCCCCAGTCCCAGCCGCATTCCATAGGTTGTTGTTTACAGGCATGCACCACCGTGCCCGGCTACCTATGTATTTTAAAATATATGACATTATTTTGAAAGCTTTAAATTTCTCTCTTGTTTGGCAATTTTAAGATTAAATTAAAAAAGTCATTTAAATGTGTGTATGTGCAAGTGTGTATATGTCTAATAGAAATATTTTACATGGACATTTAATTCCTATAATCACATTTATGTAATACAGTACATCTATAGACAGCAAGGTATCATATCTTCAGAGTAGCATTATGCATAATGGTAAACAGAATCCAGACATCAACATCAAAGCCCTATTTCTGCTATTTGCAAGGTGAATAAATTTAGGTATATTATGTAACATCTTTGAACTATATTTTCTCCATTACATAGTAGTAGTTAAAAAATAATATCTCTGCGTATTACGATAAAACAGACATTATAATAGATGATAATAATTTCTTTCCCTTGGTAAATTATCACAAATTACAACTGTTGTTTTGTTGTTTATAATTGTTTTTTGCTGCAATCTGTTCATATTATTTAGCACACTGTGGTTTAGGTTGGGAGAACAGTTCAAATTAACTTCTGCCATTAAGTGACTCATACATAAAAATAAATGTAAAGCACAGTACTTAATAGTGTTCAATGTTCACTGAACTATGTTTTAAAAATTATGAATACTGTACATCCTTTATATGCCATCTTCAGCAGCTATTGGTAGTTAAAGTCCAATATGTAGTTGGTGATTTGTATCTTTTTGTCTGACAAAACACAATAGTCGTTAGTTTAGAAAAATATATTAATTGATTTTCTTTTCATATTTCCTTTCTATCGATTGATTATATATATAATATTTTTGTATTTCTTTGAAATATGTATTTTATCTATCTTGTAGTAATTTTATTTTTTAAATTTTTATTGATTACTCAATTTTTTACATCATTGTATATTTTGTAGTCATTTATTTCATCTCACAAGATGTCATTTATATTTATTTCCACCCATTGTTCTTCCCTTTCCTTTTATTTTGCATTAGGAATTTGGAATAAAAATTTATGAAATTAGTGGGTCATGTCTCTAAATATTGATTTGAGAAGTAAAAAGATTGATTTGTGCATTATGCTTAATATGTAATCCATTATTAAAGAAGTATTTTGTACATCACTGACATTTGATCATTTTTTTTTTTTGGTTAGTTAATTCACATATAGATTATGGTTTTGGAGTCTCACAAGCATAGGTTTAACAGGAATATAAATGGTTAGTGCTATGCAGATGTCAAATTGTAACCCATTCTTTGGGGTGATAAAATTTTTAAATGAAAATCCTATGTGCTTGCCAATATCCAAAAAATATTTCACTCTTATTTTTATTTCATTTTATTTAAGCATCCTTGTTTATTTTTTTTCACATTATAGGGTTTATCCCCTAAGTTATAGGCATCATAATTTTCCCACCACAATGTACCTATAGTCCTCCACTAAAGTCTATTGTGCTATTTTCACCCTGTTTTCTACTCTTCCCCTCACTCCTCCACCCCTACCTCCAGAGTGACTCAGTTTTAATATATCTTGTCATGAAAATGAATTTGAGTGGTGATATAGAGGAAATAAAGTTGAAATTATATTTTTTGTTCTATGAAACTATTTAAAAGATTGTCACTGAATCAGGCGCTTCTTTATTATTGACAATACGCCTCACTCCCACTGGACAATAAGTGACATTGATGTGCCAAGCTTTAGGTTACATATTAATTGGTACAACTCTATGATTTAACATTGTAATATTGGAGCACATTATTTCTTCTTCATCATGCATACAATACAGTATAGTTACCTATTATACTCCATTTGCAATTTTCCAAGCCTCTAGCACATACTCAGATGAATTAAACTTAAAATAAGTAAGATCCTTTATGTTTCCACTGAGACCAGATCTTGTTGTAAAGATCAATAAGCTACTTCTGCATTATTGTTCGCTCTTTTAATATTTTTCTTCTGTTCAATAGTTAAGAGAATGTTCATATATGCAACAAGGTTCAAAGAATGCTAAAATAAATGCCTATTAAACAGTTATTAATTTTCTGTTGCTGTTAATAGACAGAATGAAGATGGGTACCCCAGGACACCAAAACCTGCCTGCTCTTAATGGGATCTGCTATCTACCACATCAAGACAAAACATACTACAGTGAATAAGACCTTCATTGGAAAAGAATAATAAAACTAGTTTGCTCTAGAGAAAATTAGAGTGTAATTGAGACACGAGAAAGTTAGGCAATATAGTTTCTAAATGAAGGACCTAAAGTTACCCATGCCCCCATAGGTAAATACCAAGTCAAACAGGGTTGGTCCAAAGCAGAACATTTGAGGCCCAAAATCTTGCCACAAGCCTAAGGTACCTTCTGGTGGGGGACCATAGGAAAGGTACAGAAGGAACCAGGCAAGTCTGTAAGGAAAAGAGCAAAATCAAAACCCTCATCAAAGTAAAGGCTGCCTTACTCAGCCTCCCCATCACCTTTCACCCAAGTCTTTGTCTTTTTCAAGTGTCTCCTTCCATGTATCCCAAGTCCTTGGTATAAGTGCAAGACTGAAAAATAAAGTTTCTTCTTCACATGCCCTTCTGATCCAAATGCCTCCTCCAGTATTCTTCCTCCATCTACTTCTACTGCTGCTGCTCCCTTCTTTAATGTTTTCCCCAGTTTTTATTAGCTTCACACTGCTATAATTCCTAGCTTCCCCTTCCTGCTCATCTTCGCACTTACTTAGGGTGGGGCAGGGAATTTACAGGGTTATACTGCTAGCTGGCATATTATTTAATGATTTAAAAATACATGCAAAAATATATTAGCTGATGATTTATGTAAGTCAGAAGTCCAAGGACAGTATGACTGAATTCTCTGTTCAAGATCTCCCTGGGTTTAAATAATGGCATTGGCTGTCAAAGAATATGTGAGGGCTGCATATCTCATCTGGAGGCAAGAGTCGACTAATAAGCACACAAATTGTTTCCAAAATTCCTTTTCTTGTACTTGTAGAACTGAGGCTCCAATTTACTCTACATATTGTCTGCACAGTTATTGATCTTTAGAATCTTCCCCACAGTTCCTTGATATGTCTTTAACATAGGCAGATCACGATATGAATGGTTCTTTTTCTTCCATGATACTAGCTCCACAGAGACTGTAAAGGAAGTCAGAGGACTTCCTTTTCTTTAGCCAACTAGAGAAGATTCTCTGCTTTTAAAGGGACTGTATGATTAGAAAATCCTCATAGAATATAGTCTTCTTTTTTAGGTTGTTATATAATGTAACATATTTGTGTGTAGTTAGATATAGGATCTGAAATCAGATAAAATAGTACAGAAGCCCCCAACCAACAAGCCAGAGGAAGGCATTTTTAAAATGTAACTTCCGCCGCCCAGCTTCTTACCAGATTCCTATCACTGATGCACACACAGCAGTTACTAACGTCACAAGGAATTTAAGCAACAGGGTTTTATTTACAAGGAAAATCAAACAGGAAAATGAAAAATCTTTAATGCCACAAGTGGCCAGTTATTTTACCCCAAGTACTATCTAGTCTGAAGGTCCCAAGCACATGCCCAAACCACCCGGCAAAATCCAGTCTTTCTTTTCTGTCTTCTCGCACCAGCATTAAAGCTACTCTGCTTCTCCAAGGCTCCTCAAACTTTTCCAAACAGATATTAATGCAAAAATCAATGTTCCAAATCCCTGACTTTCCCAGGTACCAGCTTTCCAGCTAGTTTCCACACCACCTTGCTGTGTCTCTATGAACTTTTTTATCAGGCCCACGTTTGGAGGTGTCTGACCAAATTCACCAGGCCTACCCTCAGCAGCCCCTGGTCACCCTGGCCTGCCATTCTGGCACCTGACTCCACATGGGCTGCTTCTCTGCCTGACACTCTCCCACCATGGCTCCTTGCCACCTCCAGCTCACTCTTCCAGAGGACTTCCCCTGACAGGTCACCTGGGCTTATTCTCTCAGTCTGCCATTCTCGTCTCCTCTCCCTCCTTTTCCTCGCTCTTCCCTTTTTATACGCTCTCTCTTCCTGCTTCCCATTTTCTCTCACCTGGGTCTTTCTCTCAGACTCTATCCACCAGGGTATTTTGGCACCCATATAATTTCAACTGCATCACTACCCTGTATAGTTTCTACCCACACTCAGAAAATAGGACATTATCTGAGGGTAAAGGTCAAGTGTAACAGGATAATCCCCAGAGCACAAGAAGTTTCCAGATTCCTGGCTTTATCCAAGAAAGGGTGAAGAGGAGTAGGGAGGAGGTGAAACTAGAGAGGAGACTGGTAGAAGAGAAGAGAGGAAGGAGACCTGCAGGAGACGTGAAACAGAGAGACATGTGAAGAAACTGAGCTTGCTTTTCAACCTTAAGTTGGTAACAAGGACTAGGGTGACATGAAAGAAGACACTTGAAAGAGATGTGGGTCAGAAATCCATGGGCAGGTTAAAAATGGCAGCCTTTATTTTCATTCTGATTTCACTTCTTTCATCCCAGTCTTGCCTGATCCCTTCTTCCTCCTTCATTATGGGTCACCACCAGAAGGTGCCTTAGACTTGTGGCAAAATTTCAGCCTCAGTGGCCTTGCTTTAGGTAAAACCTGTGTGGCTTGGCATTTACCAGGGATGGGTAACTTTGAGTGTTTTGTGTGAAAACTATTTTATCTATTCTTTCCCTTCTCTTTATTGCACACTAATTGCATTAAAGTTCTTTTCATTTAAAGTCTAAGACACTAGAGTATGTTTTGTCTTCATGCTGCAGTTGGCAGAATCTATTTAGATCAAGCAGGTATAGGGATTCTAAGGTACTCCTCACCTTGCTGTGTAACAATAAAAGGTCAGCTTTAAAGCTTTCCATAACACACAACCTATATTCTTTAATTAGCCCTTTTTAGTTTCATTGACGTATAAGCAGACATGATGAAATTGACCTATTGCTCTTAAATTTTAAAGCTTGCATTTAAAAATATTTTTTTTTCATTTGGAACAATCATCTGGTCATTTCTCCCAATTATATTGATGGTATAAGAATAAAATGTGTCTCTGATAGTGGAAAATTGTGCAAATCTGTTTTATAGTAGTTGCTATAGAACAAATTACTATGTTTTAGTATTTATTTTTATTGAGGTGGCATTATTTTATCATACTAGATATAATATCATACTAGTATGGTTCATCATACTATGGTTCATCATGGTTTCAGAGACATTGTGTTGTATCTCTAAAGTTCATTCACTTATAATTTATTATTTGATAGACCAGAGTCAGTTCAGAAATGTCTTCATGTCAGAAAACCACAATTACTGCTAGCCTAAGGTTGTTTGCTTTTTGCTAATCTCAGTACAAATCTTAAAATTATGAAAAAAATATGAATTAAATGATAGCTTGAGTATGTTTAATGCAAGTTACTCTGCTTAAGAAGTATGTTGTTTAGTGCGTATTCATATAATGATAGCAATAATAAAGTTGCAGTGATTTTAACAGGAATAGTGCTCAAAATAAACTTCAAATGCTTTGAACTGTTGTAAACTAGGAGTTCTTGTGAAAGATAATAGACATCCTGATGCTTATTGAGGATCAATACAAAAAAAACCCACATTTTTTAAATTGAAAATGAAATTGGAAATAATAGAAAACATGCATCAACATGGCATACAATGATATATGAAAAATAATATATTCTTACTATATCTAACCTCGCCACTCATGACACCCTTGAAAATGTACTACAGTGGTATCTAACTTGCATTTTTTAAAGTGATGTTTAGTGAGGTTATGTTGGTTTACATTGTATTTTTGGTGATTATAGACTGAAACTTCAGTAAATGTACATTTTCACACCATGACTCAATCACCATTTATTTTTCCTTTTTTTTTGAGACTGGGTCTCGTTATTTTTGCCCATGGAACTGTAGGCTCATGTTGCCTGGGGTACCAGAGACTCAAGCTATCCCCAGCCTCAGTTTCCCAGGTAGCTGGGATTACAGGTGTGTACCACCACACCCAGCTAATTTTTTGGAACTATGTCCTGCTATGGGCAGGACTCAAACTGTGATCCCTGGTCCCCACCGTGGCTTCCTAGGCTGCTGTTTACAGACACACACCTATTTGCATTTTATTGGCTAAATTCTGTTTAATTTTCCACATTTTTGTCTTCATTTTGTTAAAACAACTAGATATTTTTTAAATATTCTATTTACTAAGAACTAAAAGTTTGTTAGAAATAAAGTAGACATGTAAAAGACTGAAAGGCAAGGCTGTAAGGCAAGGCTAAAACATGTGGTGCCCCCCTGGGGTGGGCCCAGTTGAGGAAAAATAGCATTAGATGCCTGAGGGCAAAAGAGACATTGGGGGTGGAGACTTTAACAAGGATATAAGGAGAGGCAAAACTAGCTCCCAAAAGTTTGTCCATACTAGGGTTCAGTCACCCTGGGGTTCAGTCATCAGAGGGTTAAGTTGTCCTAGAAATAAGAAGCTATTCCAGGGCAGAGAAGAAAGGAGTCAGGGATCCAGTCCTTACCATGCTAATCTTTTAAACTGAGCCTGTGGACCACCCAGAGATAGGGAGAGGAAAACAGGTATAGGGTCATGGCCTTTTGTTTCGGATACCTGTTCCAGGTATTCAGTGGCAGAAAGATGCCACCTTGGACACCCATTGTTTAGACAATAAGTGGAGTAAGACAATTGGCCACTTAGGGGCTCATTGGTGCTGTTTTTCTTTGTTAGTTAAATAAATATCATTATTGTTGTTCCCTTAACCTAAATTGTCTTGCAATTGTGTGCTTAGATGAAGAACTCAGACAGTAGCAAATTAAATAGGCACTGTCCTTGGTCAGTGCCCGATATTGCCCTGTATCAGACATACCTGTCAGTGGAATTCAGTTGCACCAGACTAAATATTTATATTCAATGTATTTTCTGATTTTATATTTAGCAGGGTTTATTTGTTTTTCTGTTTGCTTTTACTGCGGCAATATTGATTTGCAACATTGCAAATGATTTAAGGGCATGCTAACTAAGCATTTTCGTAAAAAGTCTGCTTTTCCTTGGTTAGTTTCTTTTGAAGTTAAGAAAGCTTGGTTTTTAAAATTGTATTTTCAATTCAGTTTAAATGAAGTCTGATGAATGGTCATGTTTTTTCACTATTATTTTTGTTAGAATATTGAATAAAACAAGTCAGTAATAGTACAGGCTTGCCTTGGCCTAAAGACATTGACTCGGAGCAGGCTTGGAAGATGATGGTCCAGACTCACTGTTGCTTATTTCTGGTTGTCAAAGTGCTAATGAATACCAGACCCTCTGGGCTTCAGTCTTCCCATCTGTTGATAAAGGTATTGGATCAGATCCTTAATTGACAAGCATTTTTGCATATAAGATCCTTCCTTTTTTTCCCAAGGAAATTATGTGTAGGCTGTAGGTAAATAAAATTAAATCCACTCTGGTTGAATGTTAGGTATGGGGTCCACCAATTTTCATCTCTTGATTTCTTCACCAACCTCTCAACATCACCTTAATGGGTACTACTTACCATCTCCCAATCACCATTTGAGACTCAGAACCTATATTGGATAGACAGTTAACTTTGGGTGTCAAAATTCAGTGAAATCTATCTGAAAGGAAGGTCAATCCCAGGACTTCAGGCCCCCAATTCTGATAGCACAGTGACCCAGAAAGCCCCATCCCGAGAACCCTCTCCTTACCTGGAGCCCACTCCCACGTAGTCACTCCCTAAGTGTCAGCCTGTCATATGTGAATGTGGGCACTGCAGGAGGAGCATCTGTTTACCAACGGGTGAGTGTGAATTCAGACAGGGAGGGGGAAAATAGAGATACGGTGGTAACTGCTAAAAATACATGCATACAGACGTCCATAGTAAATTGCACTGTTTATTTTGATAATTCTAGACTTACATGAAGCTGTAAGACAGACACTATATAGAGATCCCCTTAAATCTTTACCATTTCCCCCAAATGATAACATCTTGCAGTACTGCAATATATCACAACCAGGATGTGAATATTGATACAATCCACCATCCTCCTTTGGATTTTACTAGTTTCATGTACATGTTTGTATTTATGTGTGTGCATGAATTTATTTCTATACAACCTTATCATATGTGAATGCTCATGTACCCATAATGCACCATGTACAGTATACTGAACAATTTCTGTGACCAAAACCTTCCAGCCTTTTGAAGGCATACCTATCTCCTTGCCACCTCTCTGCCCTTGCTTAATCCCTGTCAAGCACTAATTTGTTTTCAATTTTTTATAGTTTTTTGTGACTCTGAAGAATGCATATGAATGAAATATTACAGCTTATGATCTTTTGGTATTGAATTTTTCACTAAGTGTAATTCTACATGTTGACCTAAATTGTTGCATGTAAGTCAGTTGTTCAATTCTTTTTATTATTTAGTGGTATTGCATAGTGTGTATGAACCTAGCTTGTCTAAGCTTCTGTTGAAAGGCATTTGGGTTGTTCCAAATTTCAGATATTAGTGTTCAAATTTTGGTGTAGATGCAATTTTAAATTAGTCTGACATAAATTTCTAAAAGTGTAATGTTTAGAAAGTGCTAAACATATTTTCGTACTTTTAAAATATGTTTAGCATTTTCTCTGTATCTATATAGTGATATAGATATCTATATGATTTCTATATCTATATTAGTCTCTGCATAATTTTTTCCCCACCATAAATAAATACGGTTCCATTTTCTCTGCAATTTCTCAAGTGTTTGGTGTTGCTGTTATTTTTCCTTTCTTCTAATTTTAGATATTCTGAAAGATGTGTAGTGATATCTTATTATGGTTTAAATCTGTATTTCCCAGATGGTTGATTGTTATGGTGTGAATATCTGTGTCTTCTCAAAATTTACATGGTAAAGCCCTACCCCCTAAGGTGACTGTATTAGGACATGAAGTCTTGGAAGGCATAGTCCACTTGTAAATTATGTCCTTATTAAGGATACCTAACAAAGCTTCTCGATTCCTTTCAGCATGTGAGAACACAGCAAGTCACCTTCTTTAATATAGAAATAAGAGTTTGCTGTTTAAAAACCATTCCGTTTGTAGTATTTGTTTACTCAGATTTTTTAAGTGTACATAGTAACTCAGAGTAAGACACTAATGTTGAACATCATTTTATGTGTTCATCTGTCAACTGTATTATCCTCTTCAGAAATGGTTGTTTACGTATTTTGTCCATGTTCTGAATTTCCTGTGATAATTTGTTACAGTTTGAGAGTTTGTGAATATTATTCCTTTGTTATTTATATGAATTGCAACTATATTCTTCCAAAGTGTAACTTGTATTTTAATTATCTTCACAGGACTTTGCAAAGCATACATATTTTACTTTGATAGAATCTAGTTAATCAATTTTATCTTTTAGGCACTGTGCCTTTATTTTATTTATTTGTTTGTTTGTTTGTTTGTTAGAGACTAGGTCTTTCTGTGTTGCCCGGGGTCGTCTTGATCACGTGGACACAAGTGATCCCCAGCTTCAACTTCCCAGGTAGCTGGAATTACAAGCACGTGCCACCGAGCTCGGCAGCTGTTTTGAGATCAGGTCACGCTATGTTGCCCCAGGGTAGTCTCGAACCCAGGAACTCAAGTGATCCCAGGCCTCATGCCTCCCAGTTCTTGGACTACAAGCACGTGCCACCATGCCTGGCTTGGCACTGTGCTTTTGGAGCACAGTTTAAAAACACTTTGCCTGGCCTCGAGAATAAAAAAATTTAGTTCATGCTTTTTCTCTAGGTTTTTAAAATCTGTCATTTATATGTAAGTTCATGATTCATTTTGAATTAATTTTTGGATAACATGTGAAATTAAGTCATTATTTTACCTATATATATTCAGTTGTTCCAGTAACTTTGGTCAAAGGGATCCCCTGCATTCACTGAATTATTTTTGTTTCTATTTTGTGTGTGTGTGTGTGTTTCTATACTTCCTGCTCTACTACAATGATCTGTTTCTATCCCATTGGCAGTAATTTACTGCCTTCATAGCTATATCAGGTAGAATTCTACAATTAAATTATATGTTATCTATGTATCCAAAAGTACTTTGAGTATTTGGTAAGGGTTGCTTCTGATATAGGGTACCAAATGGAGCAAAAGCTCCGTCAGCAAGTTACAAGAAAAAAAATTGGCACTTTTTAAAATGTGGCTTCCACCGCCTAGATTCTTTCATGTTCATACCACCGGTGGGTAGCGGCTGCCAGTCAAATGCAATTTAAACAACAGGATTTTATTAGCAAAGAACATTAAACAGGAAAACAAATGACACAAGTGGCCAGTTATTTTACTCCAATTATCTTTCAGTCCAGAAGTCCAAAAGTCCTAAACACATGTCCATGATGGTACCCCTTTGTCCTCCAAACCTGTGGCAGGCATTCTGCAAAGTCCAGTCTTTCTCCAACATCTTCTATTTTCTTCTTCTCTCTTCAGTGTTCTGAGCTGTGGCTTCTCCAAGACGCCTCAAACCTTTTCAGCAAATGCTGATGCAAAATCAGCTTTCCAAATCCCTGGCCATCTCTAGGTACCAGCTTTCCATACCACCTTGCTGCAGTGCCATGCTCTCCAACACCAGCTACTCTTGTGCTGGCCACTCTTCACCATGACTCCTTACCATCACCACTCTTCCAGGGAACTTTCTGACTGGCCAGGCCAGGAGAGCCTGTTATATCAGTCCACCATTCTTCTCTCCTTTTTATCTGTTTCTCTCTTGGCATATGTCTTTTATGTGCCCTTTTTGCGCTTTTCCTTTTCTTTTGTGTGTCTTTCTCTCAGACCCTTTCCACCAGGGCAATATGATGCCCAATACAATCTTCAACTGCGTCACTACCCTTGTATCACATCTAATCTTTATCTCTATTTGAGGAAAATTACCATACTTGTTGTATTGAGTCTATAGTAAGAAAGACAATATACTTTTAGATCCTGTTTGAATTCTTTCATCTACAGTTCATATTTTTAAGTATTCCAATATGTGTTTTGAGAGTTGTATACTTAAGTATTTACTATCTTTAGAGATATTATAGTATTGTTTTATTTTTAATTTTGTTTATACTGCCCAGTTTTGGTATATAAAATGTATTTGATTTTTGTGTACTGTTCTTTTGATATTACTAAACTCACTTATTATTTCTTTTTTTTTTTATCTTTTGGAATGTTCTAGGTATGCAATCATGTGATCCACAGAGAAAAATTATTTTTTCTTCCCAGTCCCTATGTTTATTCCATTTTTTTTTGTTTGTCTGTTTTTTGCTTTATGCAGGGCTAGAAATTCCAGCATTACTGAGTGCTATGTGGACTTCTTTGTCTTGTTCCCAGTTACAAAGAAATAGCATTTAGTACTTATCCATTAAATATGCTAGATATTGAATTTTTTTTATAGATGTGCACTTTCCTATTCTTATCCAATTATGAGTTTTCAACATGAGGAATACTGATCCCTTTTAATGCTTTTTCTGCTTCAGTTGATAGAATCATATGATTTTTTCTTATTCTGTTTTTGTTGTGGATCATACTGTTTTGCAACATTGAACAAATTCTGCATACATAGAATGCTCTTTGTCATGATGTATAATTATTTGTAGGTATTTTATTTGTTAGTGTTTAGTTTAGAATATTTTCTTCTATGTTCATGAGAGGTATTGGTCAGTTTTTGTTGTTTTTTTTTTTTTTTAATTGTTCTTCCCTAATTTGACTTCAGGGCAAAAATAGGCTTACAAATTGAGAAGTGTTATTCCTACTTTTTATTCTGGGAATGAACTCTTTAAATGTTTAGTAGAATACTCTAGAATTGTAATATATCACATTAATTCTTATCTAATAGAGTTTCTCCACCCACATTTAACTCATATTTTGATTTAATCACATGTTCCACGGAAATGTACTTGCATTAAATTCTGAGTTTTTAATCATGACATTATGTAGAAAAATGGTGGGGCAGTCCTGATCTTTTATTATTTTTCTTCTACAAGTTGGAAACATTTATTTGTAATTGACTAGAAAATCAGAGCGGTAGCTCACTTAGGAAGAGCGGTAGCTCATCTAGGAATACATTAAGTCAAAACTTTTGGAGATTTTCAGACAGAGCTGACTGAAATTCATTCTCTGCCCTTGGTATAAAATAAAATAACTGAGGTTTCCATAATAGTGAAAGAAAAAATTTATTGCTGCCCTCAGAGATAAATTTGACCTTCAACTAAAATTAAACCAGTTTTTGTTAGAGCATTTCCAGTGACTTACTAGTACCATACTTTCATTCCAGCTTATTGCATCATTATTTATTGTTCATGTAGCTCATATTTTTATTTTTATATTTATACAATACTGTTATAATATACTTTGATTTCTGCTGCTATCTCCTGCAACAATTAACTCATAGCCAGGTGATAAAAGGGAATAAAATCTGGCAATTATGTTTTATGTAATAACTTAATATTGTGGGTTTATGGTTAAACTGGTGCTTTAGACATATCTAGCAGTATTAAACAGAATTTCTATTAATCTCTGCATCCTTAGTGTTGACAGGTTTCTTTCTAACAATAGATCTAACCATTTCAAGATAAATCACAATTATAAAGACTATGAAAATGAACTCATCATCTGGGCCGAGATTCCAAAACCGTGAACCTAAGATAGAACCTTGTTTCACTAGTGACTTAGCATTGAGGGTCATTCATTAAGCTGTGTGGATCTGGAGATTTATAATGTTGAAATCTCTTAATAAACTTAGTATTTTACTTAATGACTAACCTCACTAGATGAATAAACCTTTTTAAAGCTGGAACTTTATATTACATGCTTCAGGAAAATTAAATTGGTATTGTGAAATTTTCTGTGATTCATTTTAATGAGGTGTTGATTCACTTGTGGCAACAAAGTGAAAGTTTTTCCTCTATGTCTTTTGTTACCATTCAAAACATTTTCATATATATCAATAAAAAATTAACAGATATTTCTAAGGTTTTCTTTTAGTAGCTGACTTGGACAGTAGATTATAAAATTATTTGTTTATCACAATGCTCTCATGTTTTATCTACTAAGATAATAATGATAATGATAATTGGTAAATAATATTTTTGAGAGCTTACTATATGACTTTGTTTTAAGTATTTTACTCTCATATCTCAATTTGCTCTCACGGAAATGGTATCATAGAATTATTATTATTATTATTATTATTTATTATTATTATTATTATAAGACAAAATCTAGCACCAATTAGTATAAAACAATTTACCCAAGGTAAAATAACTAACGTATGGGAACTAAGTTTTGAACCCCAGGAAGTTTACTTCTAGAGCATATGATCTTTGATAGTATGATTGTCACATAGTAGATATTCAATAAAAATTTACTGAGTGATAAGATTCTATAGCTAAAGCTGGAAAATATTTACACAACTCTCTCATTCTTCCAAAAAATACTAATGGTAAATAAACAAAATAAAAATTAAAATATTCTGAATATAGAGCTCTACTGAAAATAAACTCAGCCAGAAAGATAATGGAACTCTATTCTGTTTTATTGACTTGGAAGGTGAAAACAACAATGTGATATGGTAAATTAGAAGAAAAAATTAAAATCTACATGATAGATCCACAAAATATCAAAAATGTATATTTTTTAAATATTTTAGATACTTTAAAAAACATTGAAACTAATACCTTTTAAAATAAAAATCAGACCATGTCTTATGAAGATTTAATGCAATTATTTCATAATTTAAGATTTCATGGATCTCTCAAGAAGAGTGATTTTATTTATATATTATAGAAATATGGCAGCAGCAGAGCCTGTGAAGTTGAGTTACGCTAAACATTAAGTTATGATTTTAATTGATGTTCACATTATATATGTGTTAAAGCCACAGCTAAATGATTAGAAATTATTATCTGGGGATATAGAATTATGCAAGGATAACTCTATTAATGAAAAAAAATGCTGTTAGACTATTTTGATAACACAGCTAATGCAATTATCTACACTATTTTATTCCCATAAAATAATATAATGTTTTTAAGGGCAGAAATGACTATATCTTTAGTAACTAGCATGATGAACAGAAGTATCAATAAATTAGAAATGATATAGAAAACACAAATTCATTCAAGGATATAATTTCCCAATTTTGTCACTCTGGTTAGTTATTCTTACCCTGAAGGGGAAATAGATTGTAGATTGTTCATCTATACTCCATGCATAAAATGCTATCTTTACATATGATTAATCTGAATTAACCAGATGGAAACTGTGCAGAGAATTACAATGACTGAATTAGAAAATTGTTCAATTATGCAATTTGGTAGCTTGCCAACATAATAGAAAATAAACAGATACTACAGGCTCCAAGTTAAGGAGTTACCCATCTTATTTGCATCCAAGAAAACACTGAATATTCTAATAATTAACATATATATAAAATTCCATTTTTATAGAAAATTAGCTTAGCAAAATCCAAGTGGTAAATACAAATACAATTGCCTAACTCACTTCTCAATCCCACCCCTTGGGACTGGTACTGACTTTGAGAAGCTGAGACCATGAATAATCTAGAAAATCAGGTTTAGAACCATAAAGAGAAGGGTTATGGACAGTATCATAGACTGGAACCCCTACTCAGTAATGACTGGACCCCCTGAGGTCCTCCCCTAACCCTAATTCAGTAAAGCAAGATCTCATCCCCAAGCCTAGAGAAAATGGGAAAGGCAGTTAGTGGAAAACACTGTGGAAGTTTCTCAAAACTTAAAAAAAATAGATCTACCATATGATATTGTAATTCCACTCCTAAATATCTACCTGAAGAATGCAAAAATACTAATTTGAAAGCTTATTTATATAATATAATATAATATATATGTATAGTATATATCCCATATATAAAGATTATATATACCATATATAGTATATTTTTGATATGGATATATAATTTAGTTTGCAGAGTGGCTTTGTAGGTCTAATATAAAACTTTAATATTTTGTACATGATCTATTTGAAACTTTCTTTAATAGAAGCTCTTAAATAAGAGGAAATATAGTGCTGACAATAGTCTTCACTGAAATGTGTAACTAGGAAAATAAATACATAATCTGGAGTTTCATTATTTTCATTAAAATGGTGAAGAGATGCTCACTTTAAAATGTTGACTAACCTTAAATATGAAGCCATTATTTTTTTCTCATTTCAGTATTTAATAAAAATATAGTTAGCCTTTTTATTTTGTTAATTGGATTGTCTAAGATTTTATTTCTTTTAAACCGCTCACTAATATCTATGGTGTATAAATAAATAAATAAATAAATCTAGAAATAAATCTAGTAGGACATGAAAAGGTCAGCAAAATAGAGTAGACTATTTTAATGTCATATTCTTAGATCTGCAAAAAGCTTTTTTTTGCTATTATTTTTGTTGGAATTTTTAATTTTAATATTATTAAGAATCATAATTCACAATAAAAGAAATACAAATATTAATTGTTTAAAGACATTACTGTAAAAACATTTTCTTAAAATTTATTTAAGGCATCATCTTAAAGCTATGACATCACAGACAAATAGAAATCTAAAGTTGAATTATTGATGGCTGAATTTGATCAATGCGTAAGTACATCATAAATAACTTAGACTAAAAATAAATACATAAATGGAAGGAGAAAAAAAAAACACTTTGATTATCTTGTATAAGAAAATTGTGCCTGTATTTGGATATTTGCCTCAATGTCAAGTTTGGAAATTCAAATTATAGTAAGATGACAGGAAGGAAAATATTCCCTCTTGGTCTGAGAATAAGCCATTGGATAACAAACAATAGATCACCCAGTCAATTACTGTATTAATCTCTGTATTTACCTTATTTCATTTTTTTGATTCTTTATACTTAAGATTCCCAATGGAACTTTTGTCTATGTGTATAAATATCAACAATTGTAGTAAAATGTCAAGAGGAAGTTTTACTGAGCAAGAGTTTGCTACCTGATATGCATAGAAATCAGCATTATGACATCTGCTTTTGGGCAAAGAAAGAGTTTTTAATTGTGCGGTTGTCCAGCAGAGATAGGAGAGAAGACTCAAATCTGTTTCCCCAATCTGGGAGTTAAGATTCATTTTGTGGGTGAGGAAATGAGAGAAGAGTGTTAGGGATGAGAAAGATACAGAGTTGGCAGTTCTGATTGGTTAGTCACAAATTGGTCCATATTTGGAGCAGATTTTCCAAATAATCAGATCTTCCGTGTTGAATGTAATCAATGATCATTGCTTTCTTTGTTCCTTATGATTAATTTCTTGGTTAAATTTGTTGGGAGTTCAGTTTAAATTCAAACACTTGTACATGTGCTTTTGCTATAACTTAGAGATGAGAGTCAAACTGTTGCTTTTGTAAAAACAAGCTCAAAAGGTAGGTAAAGATATATATTCTGGCTGATGTAAGCTTATTGTGTTTTCAAGAGTATAATATACTAGACATATGATTTATTTATTATGGGATATATTAATCATCTACAAAGTAGAATGAATAAGAACAATGGAAAAATAGTAAACATGGTTCTAAAGTCTTTAAAATTTAGCATGTCTTCTGAGATTGGGCAAAGGGGAAAAGAAATTCTAAATAAAAATATAAAATAACTTTACAGGGATGGCAATGGAAAAGACTTAGTTGAAGAGAATTTAAGCTGTTACCAACTGCAAAAATTATCATTTAGAGTGAATATTTCTATTTCTTATGATTTCTCCTAATTGATAATTTTTTATAATCAGCTTAGAAATGTTTCTTTCCTTAAGAAATGTTTTGATGCTTGAGATAAATGTTCATTAATTTTTAAATGAAGGATAATTAATTATATAGAATATCTAGCTAGAAAGATGCCTTTTCTTGGCCAATAATTAAGTGAACTAAACACGTGATTTAATGTTTAATTCCAGTTGAAGTATGACTGTTCATATTGTTTCATGAGATTTAAAATATTTTTACATCCTTTTACCAAATTACCAATGAATGCAGAAGAAAATAGTTTCCAAAGAAAAAAAATATTTTAATATTGCTCATGAAATAGTGACATTGCTAAAAATGTATTTAAGTAACAAATTGAACTTGATTTCTGTTTCTGTTTTGTTTTCCTTTGCTTCCTTGCCTCCATTATATTCTATATCAGTGGAAATCTGAAGGGAAAAAAACAGGAAAGGTAAGATAACAATTTTCTAAGAAAATTGATTTCAAAATAACTTGTGTTTTTTTTTTTTTTTTGAATTCAAAACTTATAGTACCATCTTGTGGAGTTTAAACGAAATATTTAAGATGGCAAATGTCATGGTTCTGCCTTAGGAGAGCTACCAGTTGAGCTGTTTCTCACTGTTGGATCACTTATACAGTGCTGGAGGCAGTTTTCATGTCTTTTTAAATCTTATTTTTTACCCAACACTCTCTTTTCCTAGTACACCAAAATAAAATATTCTGAGAGCATCACTTTGTGAATATTTTGGTAAAACAGGTGCTTTATGATATATTTTAGCAAGTTGGTGTCAATTCACAATTTAGCAGTGACAGCAGAGGTTCAAAAATATGAATCATGATGACATCTGATAGTCACAAGAAAAATCATTAAACTAAGCATGATTAATTGGCAAAACTGTTCTCTGAGAAAGTGGACTTTTGATGTGAAAGATTTCATTCTTCATATATATATATATGAATATTCTAGCTTTGCAGATAGTTACTTTTATCATTAGAATAGTAAGCAATCTCACAAATATTGCTAAATTTTAATTCATTATACATACTGTACCATCACTTAAAGTAAAGTTTTTCCATTGTTCACTGAGATTTCTTTTCTAGAATTCATGCCTTATTTTCCTCACCATCTTTGGGACTTGAAAAAAATGATAAAAGTTATCTCAGAAAACGGTTTTAAATGGTACCTGTATTAAGAATCAAAAATATAATATGATTCACTCTAGGTCCATCCATGTGATCACAAATGATTCATATTTGTCAGTTTTGATTGCATAATAATACTTGATTGTGTAAATATACCACATTTTTACAGCTGTTCATCAGTTTTTGGATATTTGGGTTGTTTCATATTCTGGCTATTGTGAATAGGACTGTGATGAATGTCCAAGTACAGGTGCCTTTTGATTTAGTGTTTTAGTGCCCTTTGGGTAGATTCCTAGAAGTGGAATTGTTAGATCAAATGGTAGTTCCGTCTTCAGTGGTTTGAGGGTCCTCCACAAAGCTTTCCAGAGGTAGCTGGACCAGTTTACATTTCCATCAGCATTGTTCGTTTCTTTCCACATCCATGTCAACACTTGTTGCCCGGTTTTTGTTTTTGTTTTTGTTTATAATGGCCATTCTTACTGGTGTAAGATGATATCTCATTGTGGTTTTGATTCGTCAGAAAGAAAAAGACAGGAATCATATGGTGTTACTTATAGATGGGATAAAGGAATAACAAACAAAAGACCAACAAAAAGTCAAAATAAGCTAACAACAAAATGCGGGCAAGTAGCTAGGAAGGAGAAAGAGGGAATGAGAAATCAGGGAAGGGAGGAGCACAAGAAGACCAAGATGAAGTTTCCTTGTTGTAAGGTGGAGGGAGAACCTTGGGGAATGCAATGATGTAATATTCATTTATGTCCAGATATACATAAATATGTAAGCAATAAAATGAGTAATAGAAAAGGAAAAAAGCAATCTGGTCTTTGAGAAAATTGATAATTAAAAAAAATCTAAAATATTACCATAACTGTATGCTAGGTTAAAAGTGAGTGTAATCCTTGAGATTAATTACATTCTGGTTGTAGAGGGCAAGCTTTATATTAGAAAAATAACTTGACAAAGGATAGTCTAGGTTACATCAGAAATAAATTTGTTATTTCTGGATGTCTTTATGAAATGTAAGCATTAGCTGAAAATAGAGCCTAACTATGAAATGAGCCTGACAATGAAATGAAAATTAATTTTCATTAATGATTGAAAGATAAATTATGTAACATTAAGAAAATAACATTAAGAAATCTTCATCCATAAAAATTTCTGAGAGTATTCAAATGTCTGTATGAACTGTGTTATCACTATAACCTTAGAGTGATGAATTTTGAAGACAATTTCTCTCAGAAGGCAAAAAATAAGGGTTCCATCATTTAAAGGAGGAAAGCAAATGTAGCAAAATGGAGAGAGAAAAAAAACAATGAATGAAAGAGAGAGAAACTCTACAGATATTAGTTGTCCTACATTTTTAGGCATGTTGTAAAATTTAGAATTGGACCTATTGTATAGTTATCTAAAAGTCAGATTTTGAAGAACAGAAATATTGGCAATTACATTAAATATAATACTATACTATAAAAATAGGGCAATAGTTGAAAATAGGATTCTGAAAGCAACTTTTGAGGGGCTAGACTCATTTTCCTGTTCAAGAAACACTTGACTCATGAAATTTTGACATAAAACACATCAATGCAGGTATTAAAATTGTAACCCTGGGGCATCGCCATTGCCAGTGAATGCCTGCCACACACCAGCATACACTATACCTGCTGAGAAGAGCCCTGGTCCAGCAAGGGGGATGGAAAAAGCCAAGATTTAAGGCAATTCCAGTAATTGACCAGCACATCTGTGAAAGCAAAGAATGGTCACACTGAGAAACACAATAAATGGCCATGTGAGTCCTCAGGAGAATATAACACTTGTGAGAGAGAACAGATGTCCAGAACCAAATGACAAAGATATGGAAAAATAGTTCTACCTATCAGATAATCCAAATTCTCCATAATAAAGAGAAATGAGGAGCACAGAGAAAAAACAGAGAAAAGAAAATCAAAGATATAAAAGACGATCACAAAAATAAGTGACTATCTTCAAAATAATATTAATGAACAGAAAATCAAAGCTGAATATGAATATCACAAATTTGTGGAAGTAAAAAGATCAATAGAGGAGATAAAAATATGGAGAAAGTTATTGAAGCAGAAAAAAAATCAAGCCTATGATCTTGAAGATGTATCTGTACAAAAAAACAAGGCAAGGTGGAAGAGGTAAGAGACAAGAAGTAAAACGAATAAAGAAGTATTTCAGGAACTATACAATTACATAAGGAAGGGTAGTATAAGAAAAATAGGTATTCCACAGGTGAGAGAGAAAAGAGAAAAGAAAACTCATTTAAAGAAAAAGAGGAAAACTCTGACCCTGGAAAAATGCAGTATATAAACTGAAAGAAAACCCTGGTGCCCCAACAAAATGAGGATTAGAGAAAGTTATTTGATATGAAACCTTTTAAAATAAAGTCATTGCAGATAGGATCACAAGTCCTCAGCTGTATCTTTTTTTAAATTTTTTTTATTATTTTAAAGTTTATTCCAGCTGACAATTTAGGCCATAAACATGTACATAAAATTTCCATAAAAGGGATGAGTATGTGCGGGGTTAGAAGCGGTAGAGATGGGAGGGAGTGGTCAGGGAAGGAAGGTGGTGTGTGGTCCCCAGAGAATACAAAGATGTGAGACATTTATAAAAAAAAAAAAAAAAAAAAAAAAAAAAAAAAAAAAAAAAAAAAAAAAAAAAAAAAAAAAAAAAAAAGGAATCAGCGCAATTTCCATGCTGGGGAGAAGCAGCTCTCCTGCTTGCCTGGCACTATGCAGATGGCTCTCTTTTTCTTTCGCCATTCCCTAATAGCCCTGTCCCTTTTTTTAAATTTAATTTAAATTTTTAAAAATTTGCATATATATGTATATTTATATTACATTAGTCCATTATGTGTACTCCGGGGCTTTCCCACTTCACTAACATTTGTTAACCATACTGATCTTTTGTGCTCTTCACCTCCCCCACCTTCTTCCCCCTCCTCCTCTCTCACTCCATGGTTCAGTCCCATTGGTTGTTTTCATTCTTTCTTATTTGTTTGTTTGTTTTTCCCTATATCCATCATATAAGTGAGACCATCCTGTACTTCTTTTTTTCTTTTTGATTTATTTCTGCTAATATGAATCTTTTCAGTTCCATCCAGGTTGCTGCGAATGACATGTGTTTGTCCTCCTTGATGGATGTGTAGTATTCCATCGTGTATATGTACCACATTTTTTAAAGCCAATCAGCTGTATCTTACTATACCACACCCTCCACTAAGATATCCATAGCTCTCCATTATAGATCATTGGGCCCCTCCCATCTGTTTACCAAACCTCTTTCTATTGCTCTAATAATCATAATTTGCCAGACATAAATTTTGAAAGAGATGTATTCTTTTTGCTTTATTTTGAGTTTTCAAGCACCCCATTAAAGATTCTTTTCCATAGCAGATAATATTTCATAGCAGGTATTTCTGGATCCTGTTGATAATTTAGTACAAAACAAACTTCAACCACCCTGGGACACTTCATAATATCCACTAATCATACTTAAATTAATATTTACTACAGGTTATTCTTAGCAGCACTATCAAGAGACAGAAAAAGATGTCATTTTATTCTATATCTTATATTATTTTGCTAAAGTTTATTTTTTCTTAAGTATGAATGTATAGTATTGCAACGTAATTAAAATAGAAGGCACTGAGCTTACGGGTGATAGCTTTTTATAAATCAAAATAAAGTTTTCCTTTTAATTCATGTTTCATATCAACTTCAACCATGATGAGTATGTGATTTATTATGATTTTATTTCATTTTATTTATGCTATTTGCAACTATATTTAATGTCTGATTTTCTGCTAATATTATTTCTTCTCAAAGTTTCACAATCATATTATTTCCTAACACAAAGACGTTAGTATTTTTCTTGATCTGATGAACAACTTTACTCATGTGACCATATAGAATGTTATTATCATGTGATGCAGTCAGTGTTTCTTACCATATTTATTCTACTTATGTTTCACTAGTTATAGAGCCTCATGTATTTATTTGAAGTATATATTTTGTGTCCTTTAGATTAAAAATTTCCTTTTATGTGAAGTTGAGTATGCAGTAAGAAAAGACACCTTCTTGTCCTTTCTTTTCTCTTGATACATATTCCACAGTGTGTTCATAAACTGATTTCGAATTTCTCATTTGAAACATTTAGACATGGGTTCTAAATGCACATTCTCAGGATTTATATCAGAACAACTGAATAAAAAACTCCAGGATGGACTGCAACTTTGGATAATTTAACAGACCTCCATGCTATTCTGATGCATGTTAAAGTTGAGAAGGACTAAGCTAGATCAGCCGAAACTTAGCAACTTGTATTTGTGACTAGGTATTCAGAAGGGCTTAACCAATACAAAACACCATTTTTTAAATCCCAGGATAAAGAACTGTGAGAGTAGTTTTATGTAGCCTGCGCATGAGAAGGAGCATAAGGGATAGATTTGGTTTCCTCACTCTTGTTTAAAATTGCGAAATATCCAACTTCACATTGAATTAGTGGTGAAAACTATGGAAGTTATTTACTTATTTGTTTATTATTAATTATTAATTATATAAGATTTGTTTACATTTCTTTTTGTCCTTTGGGTGTCGCTCCCCACTCCCCCAACCCCACCCCCATCAACCCATCATTTCTTTCACTGCCAGTTATTAGTCAATTTTCAGTTCATTGGATTTTTTTTTTTTTTTTGGAACAATATCCTTTTGCCAGGTGTAAACTAGTTTTCCTAGCACACAGTGGCCTGTACTTAATTTTCCAGATGTATCTTTGCTATGGATAGCCAGTTCATGCATGTTTGTATGCTTTCAATGTCGCCTTCTTTTCATTGGTTGTCTTCTCTGACTCAATTTCTGTCACATTTTGCTTCTTCTTTGCTTTGTAGTTCAGTTTCTGGTACTGGGAGTGTTTCTCCAGCCGATGTCCACATATAAAGTTCTTGATCAGGATAGGCACTGGCGGATGGTTGGGGTCTTTGTGGGGTCACTACCCCGTCTCCATGGCTTTCCTCTCCCTGTTAAATGGGAGGGTGCCTAGCTTGAACTGGTGGCATCTTTGAACTATTCTCATGTGTAGAAATCCATTCCCATCTGTAGAAATCTCGTAGGTGTATTTCTGAGAGAGTTTGTCAGTATAGTTGTTGTCACAGCCCCGTGTCCCTGGATCTGACATGTTTCTTTGTCCTGGGACTTAGTTCTTTCTCCTCACCTCTATCTTCATGTGTATCTGCTGCTGAATTAGTGATTTTGTTGTTCCTAGAGAGGATTGACTGGTTTTGGAGCCATCAAGATGGGGGTGATAACAACCTCCCTTCCCCTAACCCCATTTTCTTCACCCCCTTCCATTGGCCTGCACCCCAGTGGCCTGCCCCATTCCAGGTGGTGTCTGCAAGGGGAAGGCATAGCCTCCAGGGCTATAGTTGGCCCTAAGGAAGTTATTTTAAACTTCCATGAAATGCTCATGTCTGCAGAATGAGAGTGGTGATACTAGTAATTGAAGGATAACATTACTGTAATGTTTAAATTAGTGAATATAGATGAAATATTTAAATTTCAAGAGATTTAAATTTTACCATTTTATGTACAAAGACTTTTTGTTCTTTTTGTAGTTCATTTTGTAAACTCATAATAAAATCCTGTATTTGAGCTATGGGGTGATTACATCATTTCTTACTGTTAGAAAACGTATCTTACACTGGAGAACTAATGTTTTATCAAGCATTCAATTTCCAGAACACAACTTTAGAAATAATTTTTCATTTCTCAGCAATTCACTTCAAGTAAATTTCCTGCTATAAGGTCATATGCAGCTAAAATATGATATTGAAAGAATTCATTTTGAGAGCCTTCTGGAAGAAGGACATTAAGCATATTTCACGTTCTGAACAGAGATTGACACCAGCCCACACAGAACATATATTTAGTTTCATGTGAAAATTACCCAAATTGGTTTCAATATTTTCTGTTTCATTTAAATTTTTATATCAATTTAGCAGTTATAAATTAAAGATCATTATGAATTGAAATTGTTTGTTGAAAAGTAAAGTTCAATTAAGCAAGATATAGTTATTAGCAATCTGTAATGATAGAAAAACTTATAATACTTTGCTTACATACACACAAATTTTCAGTTGAAAATTTGATCTGAGTTATATTTTTGAGATTCAACAAAATTGGAATATATTGATATTTCAGGCTCTGCAAATAACATTTGTTTAGAGACTATTCTGTTCTGTCCCTGAGGGTTAACGGGACTTAGGGACAATCCGTTTCCATTTAAGAAAATAAAAGATTCACTCCATATGATATGTTATAACCTCTTTCTTTGTTATTTTGGACACAAGAAAATCCTATTACCTAGAAACTACATCAAGTTTTATTTTTATTTTAAAAATACTGTACTGTTAAAAATAAGGAAAAAAAAAGAATTATCAACATTGGATGTAAAACCACCTTGGTCCTATATAAAATCATTTTTCCCCAGAGACCAGTGTATACCAATAAATATGTTCAATGCCAGATAAGTACCAAAATTAATAATTTTAAACCTTTAGTGAATTTGATCTAGTAGACGTGATTGAACTTCCATTTGGTTCACTTGTAAGTAGCTTTTTAATTTTAAATCACAATGAATGCATCTATATTCAGGAATCTAAAACATGTGTTGCAGGTTTTGATTATGGGGAGTAGTCTGAAAATAAGTGAAAATCAAAGCATTTGTTGAAAGTTGAAATGTTTTATTGGACGAGAAGCAATTAAATGATAACAAGTCTTAAGAGTGAAAATGAGCTCCTTTCTAATCTGCAAACTCTGGATCAATAACAGTATATTTATTAATGGAGAAGTCATATTCTAGGCATGCTGTACAGAAAGATTTCTTTAAATGTACTTTGCAGATTAGTCTGAAACTTTACTATTAAGAAGTTATTTATTTATAGCCAGTGTATTATAAAGGTTTATATATGTATGTGCATAGATAGGTAGGCATTGAATTTAAGAGATTAGTTATAAAATTTCCATAGTTAGTGATTATTACTTAACAGTGATATCTAAAGTTTCAGTTTGTATCATTAATTCTTATTTTAATTGACCTAACTTTGTGCATTGAGTAGTTTCTTTTATAGGCCAGTTTTGATTTTCTAAGCAAGGCTATGTTATGTTTTGAAAATTAATTGCTGTTTTATTTTAAATGCTTAAAGATTACATATATCACAAGAGAATAACTACAGATATATGCTTAGTGACTTTTTGTAGTCATTATATCAATAAAAATATTATCATCTAAGTTTGTCACAAATGTATAGTTACAGTTATTATAATGTGAAAATTATTATAAGAACAATATAGTGTTTTAAGAAAACAATATGATATAGTTTTATATTTTTTTTAGCATGCAAGGAAGCTCCATTTACAATTAAATTTGTCAAGAACGTGCACACATAAAATTATTTGGAAATAAAGATGATTTCAAAGTTGTAATTCAATTGAAACTTGATTTATTTATGAAATTTAATTGTAACGTTGAAGTGGTTAACATTTAATAAAGAAAATCATAAGTACTCCATGGTTCTGAAAATAAATACTCAAAACGTATAATTTATATGCAAGAGAACTATATCCCAAGTTTTTAAATTAATTGATTGCTGAATGTAAACAGTATCTCAGACATGGAAATATCAAAACCCAACTTCAAATGGAAATCAAAAGATTTCCATTTGAATTCAATCATGTATTACCAATATGATTTTGTGTGTTCTAGTATATTTATTAAACTGAGTTCATTAGCTATTAGCTAATGTACTGTAGAGAAAACTGCTTGCTGCACATTGGCTCTATATAAAATTCACTCAAAATTTTCAAATATTTATCACATTTATGAGATTAAAAATGCACAGCTAACTTCACTAAGATGTTTATCCCTATGAAGTTGTATTTCTTCTAGTATGGCTTTGGACCAATTAGTTCATGAAAAAGTGCTCAACATAAGTTGTTTTAAGGAAATAGCCAAAAATTTTGTGATCTCATTAACTCAGCACTACCATACCATGCACAATTGGATTCAGTTCCTTACAATGGCATCTCTTAGTTTTGTGTTTATACAAAGGGTTGTTGCTTGGGCTCATCTTAATCCACGTGACAGTGGCTTTCTCCTCAGCTTTGTACAAATAATCAATTTGATGCTATTTAAACAATACATATTTCATGGCTGAACTGGGCATGTGGGTGGGGTTACTGCTGCTTCCCCTGGCCACCTCATGGTACGGTGGCCGGGGGGTGCCTACAGCTGCTCCCCCCACCCTGGCATGCGGTGGGGCCCCCTCTACCTTGTGTTCCCTGAACCCTGAAAGGAGCGTGGCAGGCTAGGTGGCTGAGGGCTCAGTGTCCATGTCAGCCATGCTTCTGGGCACTGAGCCCCCTCCCCCCCCACTGAACGTTTGGCCTGATTGGGGGGGGGGATTGACGGAGGATAGTGGGTGATAGGGGTCATTCCCTCTGGTCTTCTCCAAATCCAGTCAGCCATCACCAGGAGCAACTAAATCAGTGATTCAATGGCAGTTGCACTCGAACACAGAGGTGAAAAACGAAGTATTCCAGAACAATGAACATGTCAAATCCATGGGACACAGGACTATAAGACTGATTATAGAGACGAACTACCTCAGAAATACAACCACTGAGATCTACAATGATGGGAATGGAATTTCCCATCCAGAGATGCCTTCAGCATGACCAAAGAACCCTCCCACTTTAGGGGTGAGGAAAGCCACAGAGACAGGCAGTGGCCCCACGATGAACTGGACGAACCATCTGCCAGGACCTATCTCGATAAAAAAAAATTGGTGCACAAACTTTGGCCGGGAGAAATGGTCCCAATGCCAGCAACCAGAACTATAAAACAAAGAAAGAGCAAAATACGACAGAAGATGGGACGGAGCAGCTAACCAGAAAGAAGGAGAAGGCACTGAAAGAACACAACCATGTGTGAACTGGTGGCCAGCAGCAAAGACACTTGGAAAACTAGGCACAGACCACTGTGTCCCAGGAAACCATGTCCACACTGGACAAAAGGACATTGCTATAGGAAAGAAAAGGAAGAACCCAAGGGACTAAAAACTAAACAATAAATGGCAGTGAAGGAAGAGATGGTGAAACCAGGGGGGTGGAGGGGGGAACACCCAAAAGGCAAATGTAAACAAAACTTATTCAATAAAAATATATATTATTTTTTAAAAAATACATTTTCACCCTACAGATTAGAACCAACAGTGACCTTTTGTACAAAGATGTGGCTAGAAAGTGACAGGAATTAGCTGGAAATTTTAAGCTACATCTACAAGAAGGGTTATATAATTTCTATATTTTGTCTTTTTAAATAGTAAATTTACATTTGTTCACTAAGAAATGTAAATTTAGATAGTAAATTTACATTTGTTCACTAGCAACTAATTGTTGCTCTCCAGGACCCCAACAATTGCATTACTCTGGCATATTGATGAATCCACAAATTCTCTATGAACCACCTAATTCTGTGCCTTGCCCAATATTGATATATAAATGTGAGTTCTAGTCCCAGCTGTTTATGCTTTCCTTCATTTTTCTGCCAGCCATAGTTGTTTCTCCAAATGGATTTCTGAGGTGAAATTCATGAAGGGTTTTGCCCAGGTTTTCTTCTATGTATTTTATGGTTGCGGGTCTCACTTCCAGGTCCTTTATCCATTTTGAGTTAAGTTTTGTACAGGGTGTGAGGGTGTATCACACCTGGTCCAGTTTTTTACAAGTTTTGATCCAGTTTTCCCAGCACCATTTACTGAAGAGGCTATCCTTGTTCCAGGGTATGTTTTTTGCCCCTTTGTCAAAGATTAATTGACTGTATATGTATGGTT